>JAVTVY010028432.1:0-11425 GCA_036873755.1 Hanleya hanleyi
TAGTAACTGGACCTTACCTTGTATCCTCGTTCCAAAGCCAGATGGCAGTTACATGATGTGTACTGACTACAGAAAGGTGAACACATTGACCAAAACAGACACATTCCTTATTCCACGCATTGACGATTGCATTGATAAAGTGGGAAGTCCCAAGTTTGTGTCAAAGTTTGATCTTCTGAAAGGATTTTGGCAAGTTCCACTGACAGATCGTGAAAAGGAGATATCAGCATTCGTCACTTCGGAGGGTCTGTTCCAGTACAAAGTCATGCCATTTGGAATGAAAAACTCTCTGGCCACGTTCCAGCGTCTCATCAACCGTGTGACTTCTGCTTTGGAAGGATGTGAGACTTACATTGATGACGTCATTGTCTACAGCGATACATGGGAAGATCATCTACAGAGAATTCGCGCACTGTTCAATCGACTAAGTGACGCAAGCTGACAGTCAACCTTGGAAAAAGTGAATTTGGACATGCACGTCTGACATTCTTGAGTCATGTTGTAGGTCAGGGTCAGGTAAAAGCTGTAGATGCTAAGGTTAGTGCTATCTCGCTATTTCCAATTACAACACATATAAGGGAAGTGGGAAGAGGTACCGACATACTGGCAGTCACATGACTTCACAGTATAGTCTTCCGGTTAACCTATTCTAAAGCACATACCAAGAATCTAACGATTCATGATATGTGTGGTATCTCAGGTACGCTTTTATTGTACCTGTTCATGTGGCAACTTGGATGATATGACCACACGACCCCTAGCACCGGCATAAGCGGTATTAGATACAAATGTAGAGAGCTATGATGGAAATGCTCTGACAACTCGTATACTGGTAATTGGTGAGCTGTTTCGCTGTGACAACCCGTACATTGGAGATTGGTGAGCTGTATCATCGTCAGATGTAAATGACGGCATTTAACACAAAAGACTAGTCTGTAATGCCCGATGTCGACCCAGCATCAACTTCCCACAAGTGCCAACATATATCAAAGACCAAAAGGTCTGTACAGGGGGCGGACCTCGGGGACGAAACGTCCACCAGCAGAATCTCGCCATATACAGGAAAAAATTACAACACATATAAGGGTTTCTTGGATATGGCTGGTTACTACAGGAAATTTTGTCGTAATTTTTCAGATATTACTGAACCTTTAACTCGACTCTTAAGAAAGAGTGTAACTTTTGTTTGGAACGATGAATGTGAATCAGCTTTTGAAAAACTGAAAGCCATACTCAAGAGCGCGTCAGTTCTTTCAGCACCAAATTTTGATTCACCTTTTAAACTGACTGTAGATGCTAGTGATGTTGCTGCTGGTGCCGTTTTGTTACAAGAAGGTATAGATGGTGTAGATCACCCAATATGCTATTTTTCACGTAAATTTGACAAACATCAGAGAAATTATTCTACAATTGAGAAAGAATGTTTGGAAATGATATTGCTTTACAACATGTTGATGTTTATGTTACTTCTTCATCGTTGCCAATTACTGTATTCAGGGATCACAATCCACTTGTTTTCATAAGTAAGATGAAAAACAAAAATCAAAGATTGTTGAGATGGAGTTTGGTGTTACAAGAATACAATATTGAAATCAGACATATTAAGAACAAGGACAATTTGATCGCTGATTGTTTGTCTCGCATATAATGTACATATGTTTGTCAACATTTTTGCTGTTGTAATGTATTTTTTGTTTTGTAATAATGTTTTGAATTGCCAAGAAAGTTCCAAGTTTGAAACTTTCTACTTTTTAAGAGGGGCAGTGTCATGGTATTGCAGTGTAAAATTAGACACTGAAGATAGTTCTAGAATAATAGAGCTGAGGTAAGCTTGTTAGCCTTCTGTTCTGTGGTTATGGTCATAGAATTCTCTCGAAGCTGTCGTGACCGATTTATCATAATTAAAATGGCCGATCCACGAAGAGACCCGTATATTCCTGTTAGATTACTCTTGTTTGTCTGGCCGCTGTATTATCTACGTGATTGAACTGACGGAAACTGAACAACAGCTGAGCGGTGTGGACTATAAAAATACAGGAACGCCATTTCTGCAGGTCGGCACGGATTGCACGTTAATACGGACTCTGAGAGACACACCGGTATAGCATTGAACGGTAAGACTATTTGACATTTATTTGCTGTATTGACCTAACGTAATTTGTATACGATGGACAAGTTGTCCCCGAGGCCGTGCCCCTGCACACCCTACACTCATAATGAATACAATTCAAAGAAATAATATTAAGACAGACCCGAGGAACCTTAGTGCAGGTTTCTCGGACGAGTCTCTAATAGTTCGAAATGCACTAAGACCTTTTTCAATCCAAATGACAGATATATTTCTGACAGCAAAGCAAGGCCACGACATCAAGCCTTGTAATATTGCGCTTTATGATTGTTTAGCACCGAATTCTACATGTAATAATTTCAAAATTTCTAAGTGTGGACATCGTGGTTGTCTCACGTGTCCACTCGTTAATACGTCAGCTTCATTTAGTTCCGCGTTAACTGGTAACTCATATTCTGTCAACTCGTATGTTGATCTTGGTTGTTCTACTACAAACTGTATTTATTTAGTTTCCTGTAAGAAGTTTGGTCAACAGTATGTTGGCAAGACCACCCAAAGACTCCATCTTACGGTGAACGGTCACAGAAAATCCGTTAGGAAAAAGCAATTGCTTAAAGGTAGACATTTTTCTGGACCCGACCATGGCTGGGATAACTTTAGTATTCAGATCATAGACGTCGTCTATCCATCTACTAAGGATTCCCCCTTTGGATTTGAGAGAAAAATCCGAGGGCGGGAATTATTCTGGATGCTAGAACTTGGGTCAGTATTTCCGTTTGGTTTAAATGATAATGTCAGTGGGTTCGGCAATGCTACAAACCGCCGTTCAAATATATCCAACATTACCCAACTATTTAAACCCCATCAACGGAGACAACGCAGCCATGGTTGGCGAAAGTTTAATAGTTCGATGATTCACGATCATATCACTTTACATTACTTAATGGGTTTAACTAACGCACCCAATAGTATACATAGCTTACGTACAGTTCTGTATGCGTTACCTCTGAGAGCTTTAAATCAAATAGCCAGAGATATACAACAATCGGCGTCTTCAGGAAATATAATACCATCAAAAATCAGTAAAGTATGTCAAGATATAGCGTATTTTCGGTTGTATCGTCCAGTGAACATAATCGAAACATCTCAAGATCGGCTTTTCTTGAAACTCAACTACTTAGATAAAGGACTGGACATCATTAATTTACCTCGAATCCTGAATCATCCAGAGGTACGCAACGCTGTACCAAACTATTTCAAGTTCACAGAACCTCCTTGCATTTCATATAAGTATACTAAATCTATAGCCACCAAAATATTCAATTACTCCAAAGCTGTCAAGGAGTTTGACTGGAACTTATACACGTCAGGAGGCTATAGTTGTGATTGTGAATTATCGAACTTTATCTATACACCATGCAAACATATTGTGACTGATGACCTTGATGTGGTGAGTGATAAGGATCTGAAATTACTCCTGATGAAAGGACCTACATATAGAGAGCCAAGAAGAATAAATCTGAAGGCCGACCAGAAGATAGTCCTGTCTACATTAGAACACTACGTTAATGATTAGTCTAAGCGAGAAAAAGTTGAGCCTACAGTACTCGCTGATTGGCTGGACTTCACCAAGAGCAAGGTCGTTGAAACAATCCGCCATATTGACAGAAGTACTCTTCCCCAAGCAAAACAGGTACTGAGAAACCTCAATTCGCAAGAAGTTCTAGCAAATTTCCAGAGTAAATTCGTCATAGTCCCAGCAGACAAAGCTCCGAATAATATAATATTCATACGTAAATATTACTATTACCAGGTGCTGGTTAAAGAATTGAGTGTAGACATATCTTCATCAAATACGTCTACTTACTGCCAAACTGCATTTACTCTGGAAGATTTATTTCACAATCAAAAAAAGTTTCTCCGGGAAAGAGGTATTTGTCTTCCAGCCAATCATAACGACATACCAAAAATATACTGGACTCCCAAAATGCATAAATCACCATACAAAGCTAGATTCATAGCTGGTTCTAGAAGCTGCACCACCAAGCTTCTTTCAACCCTATTAACGAGTGCCCTTCAGGAGGTAAAAGCATTTTGGGAAAGGTATTGCGCCACTATTTCTAAGAACTCTGGCGTTGAATATATGTGGATATTGAAAAACTCAAAATGTTTTACGGAAGAACTTGATGCTAAAGGTCACATACCGTACAGACATGTATCCACATGGGATTTCTCGACTCTCTATACTACAATCCCGCATCAGGACCTTATTGACCGTATAAGTTCATTAATAGTATCTGTATTCAAGAAAACTGATCGTAGATATATTAATGTCGGAAGCCATAAAGCATTCTTTAGCTCTACTACATACAAGAGATATCATTCATGGGATGTTTCTTTGTTTATAGAGTTGCTTGAATTTCTCATTAAAAATATCTATGTGAAATATGGCAACACAATATATCAGCAGCATATAGGTATTCCAATGGGTACTAATTGTGCACCCCTGTTGGCTGACCTGTTTCTGTTCTCTTATGAATATGACTATATGCAGGCGCTTTCAAAAACCGATCCATTCAAAGTTCGTTCCTTCTCATTCACCAAACGCTATATAGACGATCTTCTCGCTGTGGATAATCGCTATATAAATGACGCAGTGAAGGATATATCCACCTTCACTGGATTTGAAGGAAACTACAGATAGCCCTACAGGCACATCTTATTTAGATCTCTATCTCTATAAAAATGAAGCGGGCATTCTCTCTCGTCGACAAAAGAGATGATTACAATTTCGACATCGTAAACTATCCCTTTCTGGATAGTAATATTCCAGTGGGACCTGCATATGGCGTATAGATATCTCGCTTAGTAGCATTTGCTAGATCCTGTGTTAAATGTGATGATTTTAATCAACGTCACAAAACATTGTTGCAGAAACTTATAAAACAGGGCTATTCCACCAAGCGCCTCCACTCAAAGTTACTCAAATTTGGCGATACATATCGCATGCTGATAGCAAAATACGAACGTAGCGTGCAAGATCTATGGCGCTACGTTTCGTAACTTGTGTCTAATTCCGCTTAACCCGGGGCTAGAGGCCGTATGAACCCATGTACTTCAAGATCCTCATGGTACTCATATGAACAGTCACAATCAAAGCGTGACTGAGATACATCATTCTTAGATGACGACTTTACAACGAATATTATGGATTAAGAATACTGATCAGCGATACGGATTTGATATTTTTGGAACATCATGATGTCTTGCCGGTATCATTGAAAACTGTTGACCGCTTCTCTCTTGCAGGAAACAAGCCTATGTTTATGTATACAATGATTGTCTTTTTGAATTTGGTGCTAATACTGCTAATACTGTTATATGGAATATGGAATAGGTCTTTGGATTATGGACGCGGATATTCTCTAATGGACGACGGCTGGATTATGAATGACGGACTAGACGCTTGTAATTTAGTATTATAATAAATATTTAATTGTTAATCTTCGACTTCACAAATTTTCTTTCTGTTGCGTTTTTCTATTTAGTGAGATGGCTTAGCAAAATGATCGTGACACGCTGGACCAAAGCACCAAACTTGGCACATCCATCACCTGAGGCATACAAAACAATATCAGAAGGGGTGCCCATCACTTTGGATCATGTGACGCCCTCTGGCCCCCAAAAGGGCATTTAACCCTATCTGGCCTGGGCTTTTTGCGACCTGTCGTGGCCTGGAGGGCATTCTCTTACTCCTTGAGTTACATGTAGGAGGCTGAAACTTACCACAATATACCCCTGGGTCAAACGCTGCCAGAAAATGTAAAAAAAAAATCCAAGATGGTCGCTCTGATGACGTCATTTTTCAAAAACCGCATTTTTTGGTTGATTTTCCGGTCAGGTTTTCCGAATTTTTTATTTATGCAATTTCTTCGCAAAAACTGCATGATAAATTAGTAAATATTAATGTGCTGTGAAATAAAATAGTTTTCGACTATTTTTCATCGCGGAAAAGCAGAAATTTTGAAGGAATATGGCAAAAATATCAATTTTCTGGTACCCCACGTGGCCGCCATCTTGAATTCACCCATGATCCCCTGCTCGGGGGGTTATGCAAATTGGCTCAAAATGACCACAATATGATAAACTATAAAGTCACGGGGTTTCAGCTCTCTGTTTTTTGTCGTTCCGGAGATAGCGCAGAAAGTTTGATGGGGGGGGTATGATGTCCCTCCCGCCAGGCCAGGTAGGGTTAAGGGGAAATATTACCAATTAAAAAATAGATAGCTTACCAATATCTTCATTATTATTATTATCCTTGAGGCTAGGAAGCTAAAACTTACCACACTATATCTAGGGTTCCAGTGCTACCAGAAAATATAACAAAATTCAAGATGGTCTCTATGATGATGTCACGGCGCCGTCATTTTATAAAAATAAGTCATTTTTCTTACTTTTCGAATCGATTTTTCAAACTTTTTACTTGTGCAATTTTCTTTGCCTAAATTACCTTGCGAATTAGTAATTAATCATCTGATGTGATATAAGATATTATTGGGTAGTTTTACGTAGAATAATACACCAATTTTGAGGAAAATACTCCAAAAACACAATTTTCGAGGTACACCACCGTTTCGTCAAATCTGAATTTACCCAGGATGCTCTTTTCCGAGAATAAAATGCCCCTAATTTGATTTGTTATAAAGACACAAAGTGCTAGCTTTAAACAGTTGCGAGCCCCAGAGAAAAGTTCATTGGGAAAAGGGGGGGGGGGAATGGATCTGAATCCACTAATAACACTATCGAACACAGGATCCTCCCCTTTCAGTATCATTTTTCTTACAGTGTACATGCACAGCCGGCATATAATTAGAGTAATGCACGGGTGTTGAACCATGCACCTATATATGTAATGGTCTTGGTACCCAGTGGGATATATTAGATGTAGTTTTAGACACCTCCTTACACAGGCGATTATGTAAACTTAATTGATTTAGGTGGCTTCAGCCACCCCACTTCCTTCTAAGAGAATTTTTCCCTGGTGATCCAAATGAATAAACGTTGAGAGCTGTAACTTAGCGAAGTTATAGCTCATGATATTGAAGTTATGTTGAGCCTGCATCATAATACTCGGAGCAGAGCATCATGAGTAATTTGAAAATGGATGATATTAGGGTGTAACTGGAAAGTTCTGTTTTCTTCGTATTCCTCCCAAATTAACCCTACCTGGCCTGAGCCCCCCACCAAATATTCTGTGCTATCTCCGGAACGACAAAAAAATGGAGAACTGAAACTCCAGGACTTTATCGCTTATCATATTGGGGTCATTTTAAGCCTATATACATGACCCCCCGAGCAGAGGATCATGGGTAAATTCAAGATGGCGGCCATGTGGGGTGCCAGAAAATTGATGTTTTTGTCATATTTCTTCAAAATTTCTGCTTTTTCGCGATGAAAAGTGGACAAAAACTATTTTATTTCACATCACAATAATATTTACTAATTTATCACGCAGTTTTTGCGGAGAAATTGCATAAATAAAAAAAATCGAAAAATATGACCGAAAAATCGTAAGAAAAATGGCTTATTTTTGGAAAATGTTGTCATCATGGCGGCCATCTTGGATTTTGTTACATTTTCTGGTAGGGCTTGAGCCAGTGATACAGTGTGGCAAGTTTCAGCTTCCCAGCCTTAAGGATAATAAAAATAACGAAGCTGTTGGGAAGCTAACTATTCTTTGAATTGCAATATTGCCCCTCAGATGCCCTTTGGGGGACCAGAGGGCATCACAGAGCCCAGAGCAACGGGCACCCCTTCTGAAATTGTTCTATATGTCTCAAGTGATGGGTGTGCCAAGTTTGGTACTTTGGTCCAGCGTGTCACGATCTTTCCAAAATATGGCCCTAAGCTACCTCACTAATTATCATTTAGACGTAACAGTCTGTAAAGCCCAAATTGTATGAAAATTCAATGCAAACAACATGTATTATATTCATGCAGAATTCATATTTACTTTTGGGTCAGATTCATATTTTCATGCTTGATTGGTACTGGAAATGCATTGAAAAACTTCTGCAAACACGTCGCTCTGCCCATGAACCGTTCATGTAGTTTGAGAAATCAACATTTTTCAAATAATCGACACATTGCACATGTACTATTCCAATGTTGATTGTGGTTGTTAAACAAAGTCCTGCGGATGCTATCTTCAAGGATATACTAGGTTTGAGTCCTGGGGGATTTGAAAAAAAAACAACCCTTTCACATTTATGGAATAGCACGCGTCATTATTTTTATTCCGCGGTGCCTTTTCAACGCTTTTTGGTCATAATCATATCGCACGATTTAGTACCATATAGTGCCTGTACCATGTTTTTCATCACTAAAATGACATAATTTTCCTTCGGAATACCAGTTGACTTCTTACCAGCACCGATTATGCTGAATATGCAGAGAAAGGGTATGGGTTATAATTTCCAGCATAAGAAAGCTAACTATGGCTCCTAATTCTGTCAAAATTGCCTGTATCTATTCATCATCGTTCATCGTTGCCTTTCCAGCCGAGGTCAAAATACTCGCTTCTGATTGGCTGTCAAAGCAAAAATTTTAACTCTTCTGTGTTCGGAGGTAGTTTTTCTCCCCAATATGCAAATGTTTGAGATCAAAGGTCAATGGGACTGTAAATAGCTTTTCTATACTACTTAGGTGTGATATCTCGATTTGTCAGCTCAAGAACGTAATGTTCAAGTCGTGCCCTCCGCTGCAGATATAGAGGGTCGTCTGCTAGCGTTTTCATGGTACGGGAAATAATTTTCGACTTCCAAACCAGGATTTCAGGTATTGTGGGGTCCATTTATATATGCATATTTACTTTCCCCATTCAAATCCGTTACCCAAAAATCCAACAATGTTGACTGGTCCGTATCGTCTTTTTTGGATTCACATACCATTTCGCCTTGATCGAGTTGGTGGTGTCTGGGTCCAATTATCCTGTATGTCAAGTTTCAAAACATTCAATTTAGTCGTCTTTTCGAAGATTTTGTTGGCAATTATATCAATCCAACATGACTGCCAAGGCTTTTGACTAATCGGCTTCTTGGGAGGCGGACACAGTCCTTTAACTGTACTGCATATATATGCAAAATATGATGTAAATCTGCTAAATACTTTCGGAGATTTCAGCGCGGACATACAGACAGACAAATAAAAAATGCCATATATACAATTATCCATATATCCTGAAAGCCCTATGCTGGCGAGGGAAAAAGACGATGACACACCCACTGAGTAATATCGCGAATTCATTTGCGGATGTGTAGTAGTAAAAGGGAATATTGATACCCATTGATCTTAAACATTTGTGACGTCACGTCGCGTGACCGGTACCGGAAGTGACCTTTGACCCCTGGGCATGCGCACAAAACCGGAAAAAATGATGCAGAGGGGTCAATGGTCAATATGTATCAAGATGTCTGCAAGATCTATGGCGTCACGTTCCGTAACCCTGTGCTAGAGGCCGTATGAACCCAAATAGTCCTAGACCCTCATGATGTTCACATGAACATCCACAATCAAAGCGTGACTCAGATACATCATTCACTAGATAACGATTTACAGCGATAATCACATGGATTAAGAATATTTTTCAGGGATACCGCGTCTCTCTTGCAGGAAACTAGCCTATGTTTATGTACACTAGGCTTGTTTTTTTGGTTTTTTGCTAATGTTAATGCTATAATAGGGAAGAGGTAGTTGGCTTATGGATACTGAAATTATTTAGTGGACGACGGCAGTCTGATTAAAATAATACCTATCATGATGCTCCACTCTGTAGGTCTGAAGGAAACCTATGGGGGTCATGTCCAGTGACCTCTAGCAATCGACTAATCAAGTCATGTCTTCTTTTCAGGAGTAACCGAGTCTGGAATTCTCCGAAGACAGTCTCTGCTCTCGAAGTGCTGCCGACTAGCATTTCTTAATGTCGCCAATTGTCGATAAATAAAATGGCAGGTAGGGACAGCATGGTGTCTAGGATACAAGGACAGATGAATCCCGTTATGTCAGTATATGCAGTTTCGAAGCTGAGAAAGGAGCCGAAGATATTGTTTATTTATACCATATTGCAATTGTGTGGGTTTGGCTTGTTGCTGGATCAGTTGAAAGACAACCCGAACATGGTGGATATGGTGAATGATTTGATGCGTCAGCGCAGGTCACATGTGGTGCCCAAAATGATGGGAGGCTCTCGCTCATCGGTTGATAGACATGCACGCATCACAAGAAATGGTCAAAATGCCCTAGGGTTGGGCTTGGATGCAGCAGCAGCAGATGCCCATGAGAGCGACCCACACGTCCCGCCGATGGAGATCCATGACACGACATAAATCAGTGCGGCAATCACGACGCAGACAACAAGCCCCTGAGGATTGGGAACACTATTAAAACCGGTAACAGAAAGTGGATAGCCCAGTCGTCACACCGCCCAGTGATAGCTCGGCTGAGGTGTTCCCACAAACCCTTAGCCGAATATGACACGCAGCTGACGCATCCTTAAATTTGCACGGGCTTTGGAAGTGCGGACTAGTGGATACACAATACACTTACACGGTGCAACATGACACGGTGTGGCACGAAGTCGTTTACGAAAGCAACACATATTACTTCACTCTTCCTGAAGGCCAGTGCCATAGACCCAAAATATCCAACCAGGCGTTGTGTAACCTCGTGAAGAGCTCGAGCCCGACATGAATACATATTTTCCCGTTTGCGACTCACGAGCTCTATCTACGCGTCCGACATTAGTATCATCACCATCGGTATAACGGAGGACACCCTACAACCTCGGACATTCGAAATTAGAAAAATTGGTAACACTTCATTCCCGACCAGTACCCTCTCCCAACTTTGTATAGTAAAGGTGTTTTTCGAGTACGATGCACTCAGCTTTATGAACTATCACACCCAACAAGTCGGAGTGGCCTATCCATCTTTGCGGTACACGCATACAACGAGGTCATGGGCTAGGGAATGTGTCTGGGAGCATCGCCAAATCGTTCCTCCTGCTGATGCCGCGCGGCGTGAATGCGATCAGAAAACAAGCTGTCCGAAGTGGAGTGCAAGCCATGGGAGATTATTTCAGCGGTGTCCCTGTCCGAGAAGCACTGAAACGCCGATCCAAACAAGCTGGGAACGTCTTGGTCGCCAAAGCATAACGTTTTACAGGGAATAAAAAAAGCTGCATTACCGAGACCGCGCGCCAGTCGTCGGCCGACCCAACGTGGACGCACACCCAAGACCCGCGATATTTTGCGAAAACATTTCCTTAATCCACCCAGAGTCCTGCCCCTCCACCAGCAG
>JAVTVY010028433.1:0-11016 GCA_036873755.1 Hanleya hanleyi
GCGCAAATTCTTGTTTTGGACGACGAGGAACTATTGAATGTCAGATCTGACGCTTGCTATGTATTGGTTAAAAGGTGTGTCAAAGTTATTCTTGGGTGTTTTGACAGAATCATAAGCTATTCCTCTGGTCCAAAATCAGGTTTTATAAGGCGATAGATTATTGCTTTAGACATGTTAGAAGATTGTTTCTTATTCGTGTCCCACAACTGTAGGAATTGATATTCCATTTTCTGTTCCAGGAAATTTCGTAGCCATTTCTTATTTTCGTGTTCACCGTTAATCCATACATAACTCAGACCGTTTCTTTCTGATTTGACATACATAATAATTACATTGTTAATTTGTACAAAAGGAGATGGTACGATGAGGCGAGATTTGGCCTCTACGTGGTGCGGCTGAAATCGAAAAAAATAGAATGTCCTGAAGATATTAAGTGTTTTAATGTACACGATATGTGAAAGTTCTAGCTCGACTGCGTTAAAATTATAGTTATGACATGAAATTGAAATTTCGTGAAAAGAGCTCTCATCCAATCAGAAGCCGTCAAAGGTCAAATCCAGGTCAAAGGTCACATCCGGGTCAAAGGTCACACCCGGGTTCAAAGGTCAAAGGTTACTTCCGGTCACGTGACAGGTATTCTTCCGCGGTCTGGCGGTGAGGCGGCCAGAAAGTAGTCCGGCGGTGCTGCGGTTCGGCCAGAAAAAGTAGTCCCAGGGCCATACGTTGCTTTTCGCCTATGACGTCACATCCGGGTCAAAAGGTCACACCCGGGTCGAAAGGTCACTGTGGGGTGACAGCTCGGAGTTATCTCCCCCTAGTTTTTGCCACCAGGGGCAACGAGGCGACCTGGCCATATATACCAGGGTCAGTCATCAAGGTCAATACCACCGAATTAACCCTTTTCAAATGGTTAACTACGGTATACAAAATAACCCAAACTCACAATGTTGTATGGAAAAACACATTTTATAACAGAGAACACAACACATATACAACAGTTATTCCCCTTATTATAACAGTCCAGTGGAATATCCGCAAGGCAGCGGATGTGTTGTTTACTATAAGTGTATTATGTAGGGAGCTGGTGTTAAAATTTAAAAAAAAATCATCTCATCGGAAGGCCCCATTCCAAACTATCCAAGCTTTCTAGTTGGTCCAGTACCGTGTCCAGGGACGGGCGATCGGTAATGGTGAAAGGCTGCTCGAACACCAGGGTTTTGTTACTGGGGTAAAAGTACCGGAGCTGGTCTGTCTCCTTATGCCGTAATAAATACCCAAAGGTGAGATTTAATTTGAACGCTGTGGCTTGGTCCTCGAAAATAGTATAGGCGTAGTGGGGGAGACGGGTGTTTTCCTCTAACCGAAAATTGTATAAGTCCAGTATCAGGCGAAAACAGTGCCGGATAGCAGGCCAATGCCGTTGGTAGATTGTACGCACAGCTTGTTGTCTCGGTAGTACTTCTATAGGCGGGTCGTCAGAATCTGTGGTAAAATTTCCCTCAGCAGTGGGCGAACTGGCGAACGGTGAACGTTGCATGCCACTGTTTGTATTTGTGTAGATTATATTCGTATTATTGCGTAAGAGGGCTTCGCCTAGACTTTGAGAAAATGGATACAGATCTCGAAAATTGTCCCTTTTTATAAAAAAATATACCCACCCACGCTCTGAAAAAACCCCGACGATAGCCCAACGTATTTTTCAGCCGCCAATCACAGACGTACAAAATCGGTGTCATGCCAACGTACGCGATGACCTTTAGCGACGTACACCAAACGTACCGACTGGGCTATTGTTTACATTCTGTGAGCGGTCTCATTTAAAAAAAAATGTATAGTTTTGTTAATTAAAATAATGTTTGATCCCATATAAGTATGTGTTCGATGAAAATGGAGCGGGGAGAGAAAGATTTTATTTTTATGGTCAAGTGTACATATTCTTGTTTGGTACGTCGTATTTCATCAAAGTAGGCATTTTCAGGGCTTCGTGGTTAGAATTAGTGCGCGAGCTAAAAATAGCTCACGTCAAAATATTTAGGAGAGGGTATTTAAAAGTCAGGCGAGTTATTGCAATATAATACAATATAAAATGTGACAGTTTACGTGAGCTAAAAATCACTCTCGTGACTTAAATTTACGCGAGTGTTTGCGTGCAGGTGAGCTATCACTCGCGCTAAACACGAAGCCCTGATTTTACACCAAAAAAAAATATCTGAACCCATGGGGACTAATAAACATAATCTATAGGTGTTATCATGTTATTATGACCACTCTAGCATTCGAGCGACCCCAGTGTCGAGCGTTTATTGTCCAGTTTGCACAGACAAACAAAGAAAAATTGGCGGTCACACAACGTTCGTCCTACGGTACGTATGCTGACCGACAGAGCATGACGTCATCGGGGACCAACATGTGGTCTTCCGTGGTATGAATGAATTAGATACATACACCCGCCCGTTAGTTTTATATAATTTTGCATGGTACAATCACTTGCAAAAGGGTGAAAATCATCCGTGCAGGTCTATTTGTGTAAGATTATGAAAAATGGCGTCCCAGGGATCAATTTCCCCGGATCTTAGCTGAATTCAGATCGTAGCCCCATCTATACACTCTGACGCAAGGGAGACAACTCGGACTAGGCCAACCCTGTTGTAAGCGAAATTGCCCGGTGATGTCCCCTGATTCGCACATTTCTATCTATTTTGCCTGTATAGGGTGGTGGTCATTTTTCGTGGAGTTTACTATGGGTTGTAGGGTTCTTCGTCTCACCATGAACAATACGATGGGAAAAGCTATGAATTTTTTTTTTAAGTACCGGATAGGTCTGTATATAGATCCATACTGGTTCAGTGCATAGGTGCATACTGGGTGGACATTTTGAGGTCTAGGTGGGTCACTAGTGGTCCGATGGGGTCGTATGAGGTCTTATTTTGAAGCTCTCGTGGAGGAGCATCTGGACTAGTGTGTTGTTTGTTTTCAATATTCTGCACATGCGCAGACTGGCCGTATTATGGAAATAGACGTGTTGAGGTCGAGGTGGGCCCCTATTGGGCCGATTGTATCGAGTGCGGTATCGATGTGAAGCAGTCGTGAGGAAGCAACCGACGGGAGGGGTGTGACGTCCGTTTTCAACATTCTGCGCATGCGCAGTCTGGCCGTATTATGCAAAGAGACGTTATGGGATCCATTTCATTCTTCCTCCTCCTCACTCCTACTCGTCCTCCTCCTCCTCCTCCTCCTCCTCTTCCTCCCTCCTCCTCCTCACTCCTCTTCCTCCTGCTGCTCCTCCTCCTCTTCCTCCTCCTCACTCCTCCTCCTCCTCCTCTCCCTCCTCCTCCTCCTGCTCCTGCTCCTGCTCATCCTCCTTCTCCTCCTCCTCACTTCTCCCCTCCTCCTCCTCCTCCTCCTCACTCCTCCTCCTCCTCACTCCTCCTTCTCCCTCCTCCTCACTCCACTTCAAAATGTTATAATAAGGGGAATAACTGTTGTATATATGTTGTGTTCTCTGTTATATTATGTGTTTTTTTCATACAACATTGTGAGTTTGGGTGCTTTTGTATACCGTAGTTAAAGAACTAATTTGGTCGTATTGACCTTGATGACTGGTATATATGGCCAGGTGCCCTCGTTGCCCCTGGTGGCAAAAACTAGGGGGAGATAACTCCAGGTTGTCAGGTGACCTTTTGACCCGGGTGTGACCTTTTGACCCGGATGTGACGTCATAGTGACGTCATAGGCGAAAAGCAACGTATGGCCCTGGGACTACTTTTTCTGGCCGAACCGCAGCACCGTCGGACTACTTTCTGGCCGCCTCACAGCCAGACCGCGGAAGAATACATGTCACGTGACCGGAAGTAACCTTTGACCTTTGAACCCGGGTGTGACCTTTGACCCGGATGTGACCTTTGACCTGGATTTGACCTTTGACGGCTTCTGATTGGATGAGAGCTCTATGACGTCATCGATGACGTCATCTCATTTGCATAAATGATAAGGAGTTTGACCTCTATATACTACTAAGGTCTAAATCGAGTCACTCAAACACACATTTAGAAACGAAGGACCCCAAAGGACCAAAAAGATTTTTCAACAGTGGAAATCCACCGCACATCACCAGCTTAAATGGCGTTTTGGTCCAAGGGGTCCTTCGTATCTAAATGTGGGTTTGAATGACTCTTCATTCACGAAATACACATGCGGAAATGCGAATTTCAATGTCATGTCATAACTATAATTATAGCGCAATCGAGCTAGAACTTTCACATATCGTGTACATATATTTTCTCTTGCCGTTACATTAATACACAATTATATTTGGGACATTTTATTTTATCGCTTTCAATCGCACCCTGTATAGGCCAAAATCCCGCTCTATCGTACCATCTCCTTTCTGATGATTTTGAAAGAGTTCCCACTGATATCCTCACGAAGTAATTTGGTCCATAAACCACCTCTCCATACTATGTCAAATGCCTTGCGAAAATAAATAAAAGCGCAGGAAAGCTTCCTACAACTATATAAAAAAATGTTTCCAAAGACAATTTAATACGAACACTTTGTCCATTGTACTATAGCCTTTCTGAATCCGCTTTGGGCTTCAGAGAGAATGTAATGAGATTCACAGTACTGGGTAAGTCTTACATTGAATATGACAGCGTTCAATGGATATACCAGACGTCAAAATGCCCTACGTAAAATTACACCATATTGATACTATTCATTAACAACGATATTTTCACAGCATGTTGACTATTGTTCATATTCTAGTAATATTACAGTTAGACAACTACTGGGGTTATATAAAAAAACGCTGTTTCATGATATGCTGCCATTACAGTATCCTGGACTGCCTCGGAATATATTTGGGATGGACCAGTGCGAATGGGCGCCCGATGGAAACGAACAAGAGCGAACATGGCCTTAATTTATTCATGATTTTTGCGCACAGCCAAGGGATATAACGGCGGCAGACTAAATTTACTCCATGACCCCGAATGGCTGGGTTCGCCTGCACCGTGTGTAGGCCAACCCAGCCATCGATCCCTATATACCACTTTGTATCCTTTAAAATGCTTAGCAGGACGGTATTATAGATATGTTTTTTTGCGAAAATAAGTTTTCCCGTTTTCGTAATCTGGGATCTTTTGCAAGTATGGCGGTTTACTTGCTTGTTATATGTACTGTTGTGATCGATAACTTTCCCCGTTCTCCATATTTTGCCAAATCTAGCAGGTTCTTCGAGAACAAAACCTCAAAATAACCCATTTGCTCCTCAGAATGGACATCCATCCAGTAATATGAAGGGCGTGCTTGCTTTGCTGCTTTCAAAGCGATGCCATACAAGCAGAGAAAATACAAAGAAGAGATGACGCCAAGTCAAATTATTGGTAATTTTGCACTACATTTTCTACTAGAAACATGGAAAATGCTTCAGAAACTTGAGAAATAAATCCTAAAACCTCAATAATACACATCGTTCTTTTCATATAGGCCTGCCAATGGATTCTAATGTAATGAAAATATTTATGGCAAATTTATATCATTGCGATACGACATGAGTGTGCCATAATATCTACAGAAATGTCAGTCCAGAGGGAGATAACTCGTGTATGGATCTGACTCTGCCATACCATCAATAGTATACCAATGGATACACTGCACGTGGACTACCAGTACTGATCTTCTTTACAACTGACTCCGAGATGACTCAGATGCAACTGGGCAGTCAAAATTAAACAATTTGGACTAATGACCTATCTCCCGTCGGTAATGGAGCCTGCATTGATATAATGCAAGGACTGCACTATTATGCCCTTAAGGTTGCACTTCACGGTTTCTTCTACGCGGCATGGGTCCACTTTCGGCCACCAACTTTCGTAAAATTTCAAACCAAATTACTTGTATATGTATATATCTCCCGAAAGAGCATGATTAAACTATTGCTTTGAGACGTAGCGCTGGTATGTTATAAAATATTGAATCTCGAACATTCCCATCCCATCTAGAAAACCCCTAAAAAAGGTCGAAATATTGTCAAATTCGGTCCAAATTACCCCAAAAAGTGTTTCCAGGTTCGGTACCCAACTTGAACAGGTGAACAAAAAGTGGAGGTCTTCCCTATTATGAATCGAGACAACGGCCATTGTTACGAAACTGTGGAGTGGAACCTAGTGTCACAACCCCAAACACACATACTCTGCATTTTTCTCATTAGTTCCTTCCGGATCCGCCCTCAAGTTTCACAACCCACAGACATTTATGCACTCATTACAACCTGAACTGCACTATCTCTACTGCTGATGACGTCATAATGATGCCAGAGTCACACCATAGTCAGGACACTGTATGGTTATATAAAACGGGCGCTTCAAGACGATACTCATAGTATACACCACGAGCCCTTCAAGATGACACATTTGCGCCCAATTTAGAGTAAGGAGGGTCCCTAAATCGCTCAAACACACTCCTGCGCACCCCAAACTGCTCCCTTTTGCTACTAAGCCTCGACTGCGCATGCCGACCGTGACGTCATTTTCACTCCAAACCACTCCAGTCCTTGTCAATGCGACGGAAGCTTCGATACGACACCGTGTTTGGTCCATTTGACCCTCATATACATGTATATGGTTCATCTATCCTCCAAACACGCTCACTCCCAAAATGTCCTCTTTCGCTACTACTCCTCGACTGCGCATTAGCACTGTGACGTTACTCCCAGTCTAAATCACCCCAGTCATAGTCTAAATGCCGAGGGCTTCAAAACGAGATCTTGCACAACCCAAATGGCTCAGGGTTAGCTCATCCAGACCGACTTGCCTGTTTTAGAGCATTTTGGGGGTGTTTAGTCCGTCTTTCCGCATTTTTCTGTGAAAACCCTAGTTTTGTGTCCACCACGCAAGTCACGTGACCAGAAGTGACCTCTCCACGTTACCATGCCATTCCAAGGTCCAAGATCAAAGGTTAACCCACCACATTTTCACCAACCCTCTTCCCACCACCTCCACTGATCGTTACTGGTCACCATACTCCATCCCTCAGCTCAGAACCTAGAGGGGAACCCATACCGTCTCAACTCTCAGTCATTCTGCATTGAAGATTCATTTTGTTGACTCTCATATAAAACTAACAATCCAAAAGGACTTTCAACCGCACACACTCGTTTTACGTAAAAAAATAGGGTCATCGTATACATGGTTTGGTGGACTCCCGTGAACTAATCGTCTGTACACTCTAATCTTTCACCTCAAGTATCGCGTGAGTGATTGCTGTTCAATGGCGTCAGCTCCTCGCTAAAATAATTTGCAGGTAAGTGGTACCAACACGTCCTAGTCTCCCATAACCAAATTGATATATTTTTACAGAAAATAACATTAGAATGTCAAAATCTGTGAAGTAAAACTTTGAAACGATAGGCTCGGTAGGGCCGACATGTACCATCTGGAAATGTACCTGGTACCGGTTATATATGTTCTTGTACCGGTATCCAATTAAGAATATATCCTTGTGAATCTATTTTCAACCAGATTGAATTGTGTCATATTTGTTTTATTCTCTATTTCAGGTTAGTGTTGAATTTGTCGATTTCTATATATATGAAACTGAATAATTCAAAATACTCTTGTGAATGAAGGTTGCCTCGTCAACTGCGAAGGAAGTTTACAGAAGGTATGCCCATTTCGTTCTCGTAGCACACGAATTTGGTTCATAATTGTATTAAATAATGGATATTATCTCTAAGATCAAATAAATTTGAAATATTTTTTTTATCACACATATAGTGCTGCAGTATTTGTGCAAACATATACTAGATTGTATGGGGTTATAAAGTGATACACTCTGTGTTTTGGTGTTTGGTGATATTCGCTTATCTGTGAAAAACATATCAAAGGTTTAGTGACAGTCGCTATCAGTTGGAGCACCCATGTCATCCACGCTCGACGGGACTAGACTTGGATATCGACAGTGTAGAAGATACTCTTTTGAAGTTATATCATTACTGTATATATTTTTTCTATGTGGAATAATCCCTGCCCCCCTAAATCGCTCCTGGACCGATTACAAACATAGCCGGATGTTGTCGTTGCCGTGCCGTGCATATGTGTACACCCCACTTCATTTTCCGATTTCTATGCCGTCGCCGCATTATCTTTGTGGCATTGTCCTTGCCGGAAAAACGGATGAATGTGTACGGAGCTTTACCGTTTCATCCAAGTTTGTGCTGCGTTCCGACTACGATGTATTACCGGTCGTTCCTTTCTCCGCGAATCGGAACAGTCGATGGCGTAGCCCAGTTCCGGTTCGAGCGGATGACGTGGGGGCACAATAGGCGACAATCTCAACGTGAGTGGCGATATAATTGATATCGCTGATGCATGTATGTGATACTTTATCTATACTGATAAATTTATCAACGCAAATACGATTTCACATTTTTATGCAGCTTCTGAACACCCCTGATAAATGTATACCGGTGCGATATCTCTGGAATCTGTTACATGTCAGTACAGACTGGACCTAAGGCACTCTTAAACTCATGATAATTTAATCACATATTCAAGAAAAATAAATAAATAAATAAAATACTACCGGTATATAGTATAAATCGGGCTTGTACGCATATACCCTATAACAGAACCCAGTATTGTATTATTTCGTAAGTTATGTTTTTTTAACATATGTGATTTATAAATAATCAGTTTGCGAGTGCCTTAGTTTTGCACTAAGCTCAGAGCGTTTCATCGTTATTTTAAATCTCGGATTAGAGTAAAGCTGGCTCAGGCTCTCGCTTTCACTGAATAATTGTTATTCTCCGTACACTAATATTCTCATACGAATCTCACGAATTTCTCTTTCAGAATGTATCGAACACGTATCATTGTGACTTTGATGGGGTTACTACTTCTCTCCGGGAGTAGTTTGGCAGACTTGGACACAAATATATGTTCTATGGACAATCCACCTCAGGGGGTAATACAAGAAGGTAGGTGGACTTGGGCTCAGGTTCTCGTCATCAGACTGGTTCAGACTCATTATTCAATGGATAATCGGTCTGAGGTATATAATTGCATTCAAAGTTTTACCACCGTGGGTGTTCACAAGACGTATTCCGTTGTCAGGGCGAATGCGGATAGACAGGGAACGGCCAATCAAATTAGCGCTTGTTGTCGGTTTTGAGATAGTCATGCACAATTGGCCCTAGTCCGACACGTAGCCCCTACAAGATATTTTATAATACTGATTTCTATAGTATGTACGGTCTGCCAGTTTAACCGGCAAAATCTTCTAATTGCCGGAGCGTCCCCGAACGTGGAAAATGTAGCGGTAATGATTTTTCATTGGCTGAAGAATTTAAACATGGCGGAAAGTTTATCTTCTCGGTTCAGGAAGCTGTGAACATGCCCGAATAAATTACCCACGGAAACATTAGACTGCACTTTAAGTCCGAGATTCAACTCAAAAGGTGGGTTTCATGATTTTGAGTGGAGAAAATGGCGTATAAACTATAGTTTTTTGACGGCCGGACATTTCGGTCTGCCGGCTAAGTCGATTTTATCGGTTAAACGGACAGACCCTACATTCAATAGAACTCAGTATTATAAAATATTTTGTAGGGGCTGCGTGTCGGACTAAATTGGCCCCTTTTAGGATATTCATGACCTAAGAACCGCCTCTGTCACGCCATGTCGATTTCAATTCGGATCTCACCTGAGCTCACGATCTTCAACGTGACTTCACTGAAATTTCAAGAAAGAGCCTCATTTCCAGTATCAGAAAACTCCATTCAAATATGGAAAATGATTATCAGCCAACTTACCATTTTACTTAACTAAATAACTTACTTACTTAATTAACTTTCTTAACTGGGGCTACCCAATATTGAATTTGCAGCAATTTTTAGCCCATCTTAGATTTCCCCATGAAACTTTATCGTGATTTCTCAGAAAGTACTGCCTGGATCCTTCTCAAATTTGGTACACAGGTTCCCCTTGTGGTCCAGTTGTGCAAGATACCTTTTCTGGTCCGATTCCGAAATCCAATATGTCCATCAGGCGGCCATCTTGGATTTCCCCATGAAACTTTGTTATTGCGATTTCTCAGGAACTACTGCATGGATCTTTGTCAAATTTGGTATACTGGTTCCCCTTGTCGGCTAGTTATGCAAGATACCTTTTCTGGTCCGATTCGAAAATCCAATATGGCCACCAGGCGCCCTTCTTGGATTTCCCAATGAAACTTTGTTATCGTGATTTCTCAAAAAGTACTGCATGGATCTTCTTCGAATTTGGTACACAGATTCCCCTTGTGCCCCAGTTGTGCAAGATACCTTTTTTGGTCCGATTCGAAAATCCAATATGGCTGGCAGCTGGCCATCTTGAATTTCCCGTTGAAACATTGTTATCGTGATTTCTCAGGAAATATTTCATGGATCTTTCTGGAATTTGGTACACAGGTCCCACATGGGGCCTAGTTGTACAAGATAGCTTTTTTGGTCTGATTCGAAAATCCAAGTTACGCTCCAAGTTAACACGGTATTCCCGAATTGTGACGTTACATCACAAGAGTCGGCTGATCAAACGGTGGGGCATATTCTATATATTGACTATAGAGAATATCCATATCTTCACCTTCCATATCAAGGAGTTCAAATAATTCGGAATTAAATGTATTTCTTCAAGTTTTAAATCAGTTTTCTTTAGTCCAAGCAGTTGCAAGTGAACTGCCCCACCCTTTCGTCTGCCGGCGGGTCAGCTACATGAAGGGACGTCACTCTTGTGACACAAACGAGATATCTCAAACTAGCCCAGTAAACAGAACAGAATTAGCATTCGTTCCTAATGATAAAATCTGAAGTATGTTTCATAGCTCATGCCAAAGTGTCAAAGAGATTTGTCTTCGCTTCCAGTACACAATGACGACACGTGCAAAAAAAATACTACAAAACGAAGACGAAGGATACTATGGACATTCACTTTCAGACTAACTTTGCTCATTTCACTTGAAACGCCTGAAACCCCAAGA
>JAVTVY010028434.1:0-10716 GCA_036873755.1 Hanleya hanleyi
TTGGTCATTTTACTAAATTTGATAAACCTCTAAAATAATTAAAATAACAAGGACAAGTTCATACTCCATGTAAAGATCACGAGACAACAATGTGTCTAGACTTTGGCATTTTCAGCTGCACAGACTCAGACAATAGCTTCCTAAAGTGTCTACCCTGGATTATTCACATGATTTTGGACCATTTTGTCAAATCCAGTTTCAATAAATTTGATCATCCTCTGATTTTATTGTGTGAAATTTCAATTCATGTGATGAATTATTTTTAGAGGATTTACGAAAATGAGATTCGCTGCTAGTGGAGAAGTTTCAGTTTTAATTACAGGACAAATCTTGTGTATAGGCTGGTCCAGATATGATGAGACAGGGCAGAATGTTACAGTAAAATGAGCTAGATTATTATTTTGAAGTTCAGCCCAACAGTAGTATTATAAGACTTGGTATTGTTATTATTGCTAAGTGAAAATCCCCGTGCTAAAATGTTCTGTGTTTTTATTCTGGCAGTTTGGAGAGACATCCCCCCCTGCCTCATGGCGTGAGTTTGACCAAAGAAATCACAGAGGTATGAATGGGACAGAGGTCAATGCCACCATGGCAGAGGTGTGAAAGGTCAAGGAAGCTCTGGCAGAGATATGTAGGGACCAGGAGCCCATGGTCCAAGGGGACGGCCCTGCCTTGGTAAATTAACAGCGGCTATATTCCAGAGACCTGGTACCTCATTCGATCGTTCTTGGTCCAAATATATAAAGCCACAGCAGAAGCAGAAGCAATAGTAGGAGCCGAAGCCCATCTCCAGCTTAGAGCTACAAACACACTGAGGTGAAGTAGATACATGTTTGTGTGTTTGATCAGTGATATTTTATTTTGACAAAGAAAAATATACAAAAAAGCTGGAACAGTGTCTGCAGACAGCAACATTGTGACAGCTTTTTGTCGGGTACCCCCATGGAGTTTTAGGGCATTTTCAGTTTCTGCATAGTGAATGTCTGTCATGTCGGCTGGTTCAAAAATGAGTCGCTCATCATATGTTCAAATTGCCGATATATTTGACAGAACAAATCAGTCTTTCCAACAAGGTAGGTCATTTGTTGCAACGAAATAATGGGATTGGGTTTTCTGGAGGTGTGCCATCCAAATTTACTACATAATAAGAAATATTAATGGTGGCGTATAACCTGATGTCAAATTTCAACATTTTGTTGTTGTTGTTGAAAACGGTTGTTGGTGCATTCTTGGGCACTTGCAATCTTATAAATAACTGTCTTAAGTTGTAAACAAAGGATTCCAGACGCCTGAATGGGGCCAGAAGTGGTAATCTTGTTCATTAATTAGCTGTTGGGACTCGCCGCGCATTGTTCGAATGGCACGACATTCCCATTACATGTATGCAGTCAGTACTGAGGTACCAGCGAAAGTTTCTATGGACTTTGAAGTTTTGTCTTTCACTTAGAATAGAACCCTGGGAAATATTAAAACAGGTCCACAACATTTTCCACATCATTGGTATAGCTTGTAATAATGTTTGTTATAATTATGTAACCATGGTCTTGTAAATTTACTTGCAGTGATTTCAAAACTCTCATCGAAGCCTTAGGAGTATTGATCAAGAAAGAGAAGAAACTTCTGAATACTTCCACCAGCATAAAATGATGATTCAACACCACAGACCTAAAAGCTGATTTATCACAATGCATGTAACTTCTCAGTTCTCCAAGCCAAACAATATGGTGGTCTAGAAGGTCGATACATGCAGTTCTCTGCTGGCCGGTTGAAATGCAGTTATCTTTGAAGTTCCTTTGATTACCTCTCTGTATGGAGGAGGGTTGAAGTAGGGTTCAGAAGAATGGAGTATAATGGACATCAGGAAAGCAGACTTGAGTCAAACTATGCTTTTTTATGCATCACTTTTATGACATTGGAAATATATCAAACTGTATTCATGTTCCACCCCGATGCATTATTAGCAAATGTGAAGAACAGAATAGAGTAGCCATGTATCCATGCAAGCAACTGCTTATCGGTAGCAATATGATCTTGAAATGGTGCTCTGTGACTGTCGAGGATGAAACTGGTATGGGGGCGGGGACGTTCGCTCATGCCATTGGGTTTGTGCCACTGAGTATCTTAGAAATGATCAGATATTTGTAGAGAGTGACACAGACAACTCATGCTAATGTTTGTGGAACAAAATACCTTGTACAAACTATGGATGTACGATTCTTGAAACACCTGTACAAACTACGATGTGCCATCACTGAAACACCAGTATAAACTACAGATGTATCATTATTAAAGGCCTTTGGTAGTTGACTGTTCGTTTCTCATAACTGTCTCGCATTTATATTTTGGGGTCGAATAATTAAAATACATGAGAGATTTAAGATTATCAATTGCAGAACAGATTATTTTCTTTATTGTTAGATGCTTTGGGTTGTAAATCCATAATTACTAATGAATAATTATCGCATGTAGCATGTGTATTTTAAAATTCCATGTCATGAGAATCAAGCAATCAACTGAGACTGGCCTTTATCGAAACACCTGTACGAACTAAGATGTTATTAGGACTGTCACCAGAAGCCATCAGATCTAATACCCAACACACACTGCTGAAATGCAGTATGTAGTTTATTGTCCAGGCAACAACACAGACTATGGCGCTGATTTAAATGTATTTGCATTTTAAACCATGCAGTTTTCTGAGCATATCAGATCACAAAATGGTCGCAATAAATTTAAGCCTATATGAAACCCATTTTTAAGGATCACACTAAACAAATGTTGTATTTCATATATACAAAGAATCAATTCAATGCTATAAATAATGTATGTATAAACATGTAAAGATTGTCAGTTGTGGTGTTTTGACATTTTACATCAAAATTGACTGCACATTTTTACTGATACTCAAAAAACACTTCGAGAACCAAAATGATGTAATGTATTATAATGAGAACATATTCTCTAACTTTGTGGTAAATTTACATTCTGGTTAATATGTCAACAAAAAATAGATTGGTAATTTTTTTCAATATATGAAATTCAACATTTGTTTTGTATGATCACTAATCAAAATTTAAGTTTCTTCGATGTAATTTATTTTCATTTGATCTCACGCTATTTCTTTTTTTTCTCACTAATCTCAGGGTTCCTCCTGGTCTTGGATTTCCTTGAATTCTGAGAAAATAATTTCCAGGACCGGGAATCCTTGAATTCTCACAATATTTGTACAGAGTCCTGGAAAAGTCCTTGAATTTTATTATCCTATCTCCCCTCAAAACTCAAAATTAATTACTGGATTTTGTTCCTGACAAACTGGTTTTATTCTTTCATCTGGTCAGATCTGTATGAAAATGTGATAGTTGAAATACATATTCATTTCATTCTAATGTACATTGTTGAATTTGCTGAATGAAATATGGTAAAAGGTGTTAAAAAATGTCATGGAAAAAGGTTGTATGAATCTGGAAATGTCCTGGAATTTTTTTCTTTCACAAAGGGTAGGAACCCTGTATTCCACCACTACATATTTTACTCCTTGAAATAACCTATCTAACAATGTAATATATATTTTGTCACTGCCAATGTAGACCTTGTGATTGAATGGTTTCTAACAAAGCACAAAGATTCAGTACAGTACTTGCAGAAATGTCAAAATTCCACAAATAGTATTTCGAAAAACCCATGAAATACCAAGGCGGTAGATCAAACTTCCACATGTGGTTGCAACTTGGCTGCATCCACTTTTGGTAGATCCAAATACCTTAAATGGTAGAACAAACTTCCATTGTGGTAGCTTGAGAAACTTCACCAGTAGCTTGAACAACTATATGGAAGTTGGAACTACCAGTATAGTGGTATCTTGAGCTACCAAAAGTGGATGCAGCCAAGCTGCAACCACTTTTGGTAGTTCGAAATACTTCCTTTTTACAGTGTAGAATTTGCAGAAATCCACTATTCCAAGATGCTGTTATTAAAAAAACATAAGACCCAGGGCCTACAAAGTACTATATTTTACGTTAACTGAACAATATCTTTTGTACGTGATATTTCATATGGAAATTGGAAATACTCATTTAATTTAGGTGGCAGTAGGGCGAGGGATAGGTGGGGGTCGTGCAAGCACCTGAAAGTAACACTCCTCCACTTGGCAAAGCCAATTGTAGAAGGTACATTTAACACTAAACTTTCGTAGGAATTAGAATTATCCGTATATGTTTTAGTCCCCGAGGCCCGCCCTTTGTATATGTCATTCGACAAATTTATGTAAGTTTATTGTTTTGGTGGGAAATTTAAGCCGTACGACGTCGGGCATTACAGGTTAGTTTTTCTGAGTAATCTTGCATTTAGCAGAATAACTCCATGTTGCGGTGTTTACTCCATCAGACGTCCTCCATTCTCATCCATTAACATCAGATAAGTTATTTCTTTGAGCTGATCTGTCATGACAGCTCCCGATCTAACGTATCTAATTCTGCTTAAGCCGGCACTAAGGGCTGTGTGGATACTTCATAATCGCAACATGAACATCTTCGAAAAAGCGCGGGTGAGATACTAAGGCATCGTCCGAGAAGCCACTGTATTCTCGCGTCTGAACGTGAGGTGCCAAGGGAAGGTTTCTGTGGAGTCATATGGTTGCTCTTTAGTCGTCAGTCGTCGCCATTTTTTCCTCCTCATGCATATCGCTCCAATTTATACTGAAGTTCCTGTATGAAATAGAACACCAGACAACTTTCCGCTTATCCAGCCTTAATATCAGTCATGTACTTGGTTACACTTTCATAGCAGCAGATTATGATCTGTGTTAGAGGCTCGCTTGTAATATTACTGCTATCATTTGTGACGGGTAAACACTCTTAGCATACATCCCTTCATTCACAAACCGGTTACAACAAAGAGAGGTAGTTGAAAAGGTACTCTTGGAGCAATGCGGGATATCATGAGACTTGGTCCAAACCGTATATGTTTGTGAAAAACCGTAACCTGGTTCCCATTTTCAAAATGTATGATTGCTGGCTTTGTGCGCCCATGCAGGCATGGTAAAGACAGGAAGTCAGAAAGACAAAAATAACAAGCCAAGGGTTTTTTTTAACATTTTATTTCACGTGTTACTTTTACTCCCTTCCCGCAAGAACAAAACGTCAGCCCTACCCAGAATTTTTTCAAAACTGATCCTAAACAGGAAATTCATTTAACCGGCCTGATGGTGATTCTGTATCTGGGATGTCCTTGTTGCAATGTAGCCTAAATATCAGCCTGTGCGACCTTTTCTGAGATATGCTGTTATCATTTCCTGGCACCATTCCATGTAATCGCGTTTCGTCGAAGCTGTACACCCGAGTGCCTTGAAGTAACTCATGGTCCCTGGTAATCGAAGACCTGGGGATGCACTACGGATCTTATTCGAGCATGGGCTTTCAACATTAGTATTTTACTCATAGAATGACAAAGGATTCGAATGTTCTTTCAATTGCAACAAAGAATTTGTTCAGCAGTGTTCAAATGTTGTCCATTGTAGTCGTATTTTCAACTCATCGCCCAATGTTTATTCCCAACAACATTATGTCCATCTCCACTACACTCCTCTTTTGAGTTGGTCAGACAATGAAACATTAAGATCTGTCAGCACGGGAGACCAGAGCATGTACCCCTGCAGCATTTTCAAAGACTGTGTTTATGACTGTGTGATCGTTAAGCGTCGAGCCGCAATCAGCTGAATGGCGCGAGAGCAACTGTACTCGACGCTTAGGATTTTTTGCATTTCATAGATTACTGTTGAAATACATGGCACTTTAGAACGGGAACGGAACTTTGCTGAACAAATTCTCTGCTGTCCTAAAATAAACATGAAACGAGTGTATAAATCCCAACGGAAAACTTTGAAAGATCACACTCGACAAAGGACTATAATATTAATATTGCGAACGTTTCGTGTTCCGCTTGATCAATACACCGGTGATCTTATTTTCACACTAAAATTACAGCCACATATTAATTTCCAGTCATTTCCTAATCGATGACTATAGCGACCTTAACTGACCATGGATGTTGGACAAAAGGAGTTTAAAATTCTTGAAACCAAACCTTTTTACCCCAAGCATAGAAACGACTTACCATATACTGGTCTGCTGAAACCAATGTCCCATGTCCTATCTACACTGAGATTGAATTGTATTTATTAAATATTGTACTGTATTCAGATATTGGCGTGCAGTTTCAGTCCGAATTGTTGCGGTGAATCAAAGTATCAGACTCATTCCTTGGAGTTTTAAGTCTTCCATCAAATGCTTTTCAAATTAGAACTAATTCAAAATGCGCACATGCTGATTACAACACATATAAGGGTAGTGGGAAGAGGTGCCGACATACTGGCAGAGCCACATGACTTCACAGTATAGTCTTCCGGTTAACCTACTGGTGATATGTTTTGTATCTCAGGTACGCTTTTATTGTACAAATCTAGAGAGCTATGATGGAAATGCTCTGACAACTCGTATACACAGATAGAATTCTGCGGGGAGGAGAGGCAAATATCTTTAACATCAACTGGTCAACCTTTGACAAGTAATGTCATAATTGAAAGGGTCACATTCTCGAACCAAAGAAATATCTACACAAAAGGAAAAATGTTACCACATCTACGATGAATACATTAGGTGTGATATATATATATATATATATTTCAACCAAATTATATTGATCATTAGATCTAAGGTTCCAGTTCAGACCCGTAGTTTCATGGTTGTTCTTATTACCTGTTTGGTTGCCCAGATCCATAACGGCTCCCCGCCATCCCACCAGAAGGACTGATTGTAGCCAGGGTTGGTTGCAGTCAGGAAATACTCGTCGTGCTGGGCGTCATACATATTGTTACTAACCATGCCATGGCTCTCATCATACAGACCTATAAAACAACAAAACTCTATCATGGGTTGTATCATTGTGTTTTCTAAATCAAGGATATGTTCGGCACATCTGGAGAACTGCACTTACGTTTGCGTCCATGAGACCAATTTCTCACATAGGCCTATTTACATGTGTATAGTCCAATAGTCCAGCAAAGTACGAATTTGAGTAACGCGAGTGTTTTTATAACAAGCTAACAGTCAGATACAATAACACAATTTTCATCAACATGATTGTTTTCCATAACCGGGTACCAAGGTGATACCAAAAACAGTAACAAAGATCTGAAACTGACCATAGGTGTTACTAAAACAGTAGCAAAGAACTTGTAGACATTGGCAGTGGGGTATTTGCCATGATCAACAAAGTTTGACATTGAAGCCCTGCAATATTCAATACTGAACTAAATGGTCTTGTAAATGTCATTCCTTCGTGCGTTAAATTCACATCATTAAAGTGATCGTAAACCCTCAATTATAGTTTCCGTCAAATGAAAGACCATTGCGTACAGTGTCGCGGAAAATATTTATTGTATTTTTTAACGATTTTATTACACAGAGTAAACTGCAAATAAAGCATGGTATTTTATGGTGGTCTGTTGCAATCATATTTAGGTCCAATGACGTCACAGTGCCTTAATACATATATTTCAAACTGTGTATGCACTTTCCAATGCTTGATTCAAGCTTAAGGTGTGTATACTTTGAGTTTCAACACGACTCACTGTTCCAATGTGCATAACTGCTGCGTCTTCTCCCAGCTTCACCAGCTGAAATCCAGCATTTCAGCACCATCTACTGTAATCTATTCACTGTCCTTCCACGTGTTTTGACAAAGTTTGCTGCCAAAACGTTTCTAGACATATTAAATCTTACGCGGAAAAAACATCACTGAGTGTTTCAATTACTTTTAGTTAGCCAAAGTCCAAATAATGAAAATTGGAATATTACATACTTATCTTTATTTGTCGCTTAATGTAAAAACTATATGGAACGAAAAGTACTCATTCTTGAAAATGAGGTATGTATGATGAAACAGCCATATATTCTTTCATAATAGCCAGTTCTTTCTAGCTGTTATCATATGTTATTTAGAACTAATAAGTGATAAGCATATTATTAGGATCTGTGGTTGATTTTCAACTGTATGACGCCGTACGGAACGAACAATATTTCTTCTTGAAAATGGGGCATGCGTAATGGAACAGCCATATCTTCCTTAACCCAACCTGGGCTGGAGAGGCGCCTTCCACCAACCCCTGTGTTTTTTTTTTTTTTTGCTCCTATCTCCGGAACGACAAAAAATTGAGAGCTGATACTTCGTGACTTTATAGCTTATCATATTGGGGTCATTTTGAGCCTATTTGCATGAACCCGGAGCAGGATCATGGGTAAATTCAAAATGGCGGCCATGTCGGGGTACCAGCTAAAAGATGTTTTCGTTACAATTCTTCAAAATTTGTGCTTTTCTGCTTGTGCTTTGTGCTTGTGCTTTGTGCTTTTCTGCTTTCTCCCCAGACAGCGGTACACACCAAATCGCCCAGGTCAGATAGGGTTAATAATGGCCAGAGCTTCCCAGTTGTTATCATATATTATTTAGAATTGGAGTAATATGGAAGAGGTGGAAATGCTTGACAACGTCTGGCGACTGAAAGGAACCATATTACTTCACAGGAAAGCTTACCATGGCACCTCACATTCAGACCTTAGAATCGGTTGATTCTCGGACGTAGCTTTAGTATCCCAGCCTCGCTTTTTATTGCAGCTGTTCATGTGGTGAGCACAAAGTATCCACACGGCCCCTAACACCGGCTCGAGCGGAGTTAGATACGCTAGTTCGGGAGCTGTGATGACAGATCAGCTCAAACAAATAACTCATCTGATGTTCATGGATGAGGATCGAGGACATCTGATTGAGTAACACTCAGCAAAAACTAACCTGTAAAGCCGAGGTCGTACGGCATAAAGTTTCCACCAAAACAATAAACCTACTTATATTTGTCGATTGACATGTAGAGAGTGCGGGGGAAGTCACGTATCTCAACTAATAGCTGAGAAGCATATTATGAGGATGTATTGTTGTCAACTGTATGACGTCGCCTGGGATCTATATCCAAATGTGAAGACGAAAGCCGATTCTCTCCCGAAAAAGTGGCATGCCATCTAAATGACAATATCACTCTCAATATCGATGCTGTCTGTGTGCTAATCTCACTCCAGTGAATAACTTTGCAATAGTTACACACCTTGCCGAAGTACTGTTGTAAAATTAAAATAGTGACATTTTGAATCATCTAAAATGCGATGGTTTGGATGTGATCGATTGCCATTTAAATTTTTCTATTACACATCCAGATTCAACAAGTGTACCTTTGTGCTCAGTCTGGTTGCTGAACTAAAGTGCTGTTGTTACATTAAAATAGTGACATTGTGAATCATCTAAAATGCCATGGTATGGATGTGATCGATTGCCATTTCAATTTTTCTGTTACACATTCATATTCAACAAGCATACCTTCATGCTCAGTCTGATTGCTGAACTAATCGGTCGCGTTTTTCGCAATTCATATCCAGTTTGCGGTTTTCTCCTGAAAAACGGCGTATTCCTGGACGGAGGTATTTGACATCTTACCGGTTACGAATCCTGTAAAGACACTTAATATTGGCTTGCACATTTTGAGTTTGCCTGTGCATATCTGTGAATTATTGTAAAATCGCAGCCAAGATTGATCCAAAACTGTTTTTTATACTTTTTATACTGTTTTATACTCCAGTTGACATTCGAGATACGAGATACGGAACAAGACACATAAGATTCATGTTGACGCTGAACAAGGTATTAATAGTCTAAACAGTAGGTTCATTAAGAGAAAGAAAGGACTAGCCTGTGCCAATAGATGCTTATTTTTGCAACATAATTTGAGCCGCTGCTTAATTGTGTAGTAATATAACTTGAGTGCTTTATCGGTGATGAACGATTGGAAACTGGAGACTAACAACGGAGCAGCTTAGACAAATACCACTGATTGTTTCCGGTGTAGTTGTTTTGCAGCTATTAATGTTGTTCCATCGCTGCTGTGGTATACTCATATTCAACTGAAACTAGCCCCATACTGTTATGATACAGCAGTAAACCTTTGTATGAATAATATAGATATTAATGCTGATCAATATTTGCTAATGTTTCAACATTGAATTAATAATAAGAAATATATGGCTATACTCACAACCTCATTTCGGGAATATTTTAATTCCCATAAATACGACCCAAAGCGATATCGCCAGAATATAGAAAAAAAATATTTTATAGTACTAAGTATAAACTAGATTACAAGCATCTGGTTCGTCATTCATTATTCAGCCGTTGTCCTTTAAAGAATATCCGCGTCCATAACCCAAAGACCTATTCCAAACCTAGCACCAAATTCAAAAAGACAACCATAGTGTATACATAATCATAGGCTAGTTACCTGCAAGCGAGAAGCGATCAACGGTTTTCAATGATGCCGGCAAGTCATCATGATGTTCCAAAAATATCAAATCCGTATCGCTGATCAGTATTCTTAATCCATCTGATATTCGTAATAAAGTCGTCAGTTAGAGAATGATGTATAACAGTCACGCTTTGATTGTGACTGTTCATATGAACATCCTCATGATCTTGAAGTATATGGGTTCATACGGACCCTAGCCTTGGGTTAAGCGGAGTTAGACACAAGTTTCGAAACGTAACGCCATAGATCTTGCACGCTACGCTCGTATTTTGCTATCAGCATGCGATATGTATCGCCAATTTTGAGAAAATTTGGGTGAA
>JAVTVY010028435.1:0-11328 GCA_036873755.1 Hanleya hanleyi
TTGTTGTTCTCTCACGTGTCATCCTTGTTGTTGTTGTTGCTGTTGTTGTTCTCTCTTCGGTCTATATCATGGCGTTATGTTAGAGTGTTAAGGTGTAGCGACGGGCGTTGACGGGCGTCACTGCATTTCGAAGAATTAGTGACAATTCCATGGAATATCAGGGCTTCTGAGCTATTTCACCAGGGCGTTGAAGCATTAAGAATGACGTTGGTGGGCGTTGCTACAAGAGGACACCTCACACGACGCATTCGCACCGCGGATGGTCCATGTCTACACCAAGTAACATCCTTCACTGCTAAAAAATGCCCACTTTCGCTACTACTCGTACTGATGGCGTCACCAATGACGTCACAGATGCTGTGGATATCCCTCAAATTGGGGTCTACACCCCGAGAGCTACAACATGACACCTCCCATGACGCATTCGGACCAAGGATGGTCCATCTCTACACCAAATACCATCCTTCACTGCCCCAAAATGCTCCTTTCCTAGCTACTACTCCTACTAATGGCGGCTTCACCAATGACGTGCAGATGCTTTGTGGACAGCCCTCAAATCGAGGTCTGCACGCCGAAAACTACAAGATGACACCCATACGACGCATTTGGATGAAGATGGAGAGCATCCTACCCACAAATCCATACATGCTGTCCCAAAATGCACACTTTCGCTACTACTCGTCACTGATGACGTCGCAATGACGTCACAGATGTGAACAGCCCCCAAATCGGGGTCTACACCCCGAGAGCTACAAAATGACACCTCCCAGGACGCATTCGGACCAAGGATGGACCATCTCTACACCAAATACCTTCATTTCACTGCCCCAAAATACCCACTTTACTTACTACTCGTACTGATAACGTCATCGATGACGTCACAGGTGACGTGAACAGCCCTCAAATCAGGGTCTACACCCCGAGAGCTACAAGACGACACCTTCCAGGACGCATTCGAACCGTGAATAGCCCATCTCGACCCCAAATACCTTCATGTACTACCCCAAAATGGCCACTTTACTTATTACAACCAACTGCGCATGCGCAGATTAACGCGACTCGCACTTTAAAACACACCATTCTGACTCTAACCCACGCAAGCTTAACTTTGACACCTTCCACGACCCATTCGGACCCATAGGGGTCCATCTCTACCCCAAACACACCCACATACCCCCAAAATGCCTGATTTCTCTCTTACGGCCAGACTGCGCATGCGCATATTGACGCGACATGCATTTAAAAACACGCCATTCTGACTACCCCACACAAGCTTCACATTGATACCTCACACGACCCATTCGAACCGTGAATAGCCCATCTCTAACCCAAACACACACCCACATACCCCCAAAATGCCTACCCTATAATACAGGCCAGGCTGCGTGCGCAGACTATTGAACTGGACAGACAAACCAGGTGTAGTCAGAGTGCTCCTCCACGAGAGCTTCAAATCAAGACCTCCCACTCACGACCCCATTTGCATTATTTAGGGACTCACTAGACTCAACATGTCCACCCGTATGGTCCTATACACCCCATAGCCATACCCAGTATAGGCTATGGGCCTGCCCAGGCCTCGGTGACTTTTTCAAGAAGAAATTCACCGATTCGCTCCGGGACACTTCCTATCGTGTTCTAAATGACGAGACGTGAAAAACAAATCCAAAACAACCCTACCGCAAAAGTATGATGATTTCCCAGGGTACAAACATTGATCTCTACCCCAGTATGGGACTATATGGGTCTATATGGGTCTCGGTGACTTTTTCCAAAAATTTCACCGATTCGCTCCGGGACACTTCCTATCATGTTCTAAATGACGAGACTAAGAAACGAGACCCCACAACCCTACCGCAAATGTATAGAAGTACGTTTCACAGGGGGACACACATTGATCCTATACCCCCAGTATGGGACTATATGGGGCTATATCGTACTTTTTCAAAAACAACCTATACCGCAAATGTCGAGAAGTAGGTTTCCCAGGATGGTCCTATACCCCCCCATACCCCATATAGCCATTTTCACGTAATTTAGGATAAGGTCCGTGTTCCGTATTTTTTCAGGAAAAATTTTACATGCACCCACCCATGCTTGAAATATACTTCACTTTGATCCCTCATACAACTCCATGGGCCAATTAGGGGCTCCCCTAGCTCCAAAACGTCTAGCAGGACCCATACAAGGTCCAGTTTTCGACACTAGGTGACCACATCCCGACGAAATGGCCAGTTTTCGACACCGGATGTGCTGCCATCTTGAACATACGTGCCGCCAACTTGGATATGGCCCATAATGCACCGGGTCAAAATACTCGCTTCTGATTGGCTGACAGCTCTGTGACGGATTTGAAATACTCGCTTCTGATTGGACGAGAGCTCCGCATTGCGTCTGCGCATGCGCAGAATGATATTCCTACCGCACACCCAACCCATCAGATGCCCCTTCACGAATGCTTCACTTTGATACCTCACTCGACCCATTGGACCATTAGGGGCTCCCCTAGCTCCAAAACGTCTATTTCCATACCCTTGGGTCACCGCGCATGCGCAGAATGCCGATATTTCAACCCCACACCCAGCCCATCAGATGCCCCTTCATGAATGCTTCACATTGATACCTCATATGACCCCATTGGACCATTAGGTGCTCCCCTAGCTCCAAAACGTCTATTTCCATACCCTTCGGCCACCGCGCATGCGCAGAATGCCGATACTTGAACCCCACATCCAGCCCATCAGATGCCCCTTCACGAATGCTTCACTTTGATACCGCACTCGATCCCATTGGACCATTAGGGGCTCCCCTAGCTCCAAAACGTCTATTTACATACCCTTTGGCCACCGCGCATGCGCAGAATGCCGATATTTCAATCCCACACCCAGCCCATTAGATGCCTCTTCACCTAAGCTTCACTTTGATACCTCACTCGACCCAATCGGACCATTTTATCTAGGGACTACTTTTTCTCCGCGGAAGCTTTTTTCCGCGACCGAATCACCGCCAGACATGACCGCATCACCGCGGATGAATACATCTTTATACAATTAAAATTAATTAAATTTTTTTATTTATTTATTCTGTGAAAACATGCAAATGTTCGAATCAAGGGAGATAACCCGAAATTTGTCAAAAATCAAAAAAGTGCAAACAGAGTTACCTCCCCCGGCAAAATGTTCGCTGTAATCACCTTTACATACTGCTCACATTCCCAGACGAATCGATCATCTATCATAGCCTGTTCCCCGAGAGAATGGTTTTGTTCTTACAAGACCATATTTTTGCTTGGTGATCAATCGAACAAATGGAAAAAGATCACGATATGAGCTAGAATTTCCTAAGTGGAGTTTTTGGAATGTGCATTTTGTTTTCAACCTCCTGTGCTTTTAATCGTATTCACAAAAACTCCACTGAGGAACAGGTCAGTTCCCACTTCTCAATATGGGCCTAAAATGAAATACTATTGCAAGCAGTTTACACGTATTGTGAATACTGGAGAGTAATTTATTTAAAATGTCTAATTGCAAGCATGATGATCAGATATGGATATAAAATACCACGAAGTCACATTTAGTCCACCAATATCATCATTCTACAGGTTTCTTACAGCGTTGTACAAAATAATTTCCTACTGACCTTAATTCTTTCCAATATCCCGAGATTAATGGCTATTTTCTAAGTGTGCATTTTACCTGTCAAAGGGTCGCTTATCAGACAGTTGATGGATCTAGGGGTCATCATTTGGTGAAACGGCTTCCGTCTTACTCTTCCGTAATGGCCACGACTTGGACTATAGTGATTTTAAGGACATCCGGGTAAAATGTAACCCCAGGTCATGTTACCTTGTAAAACTTATGTTATCTTCCAGGTTAACCCTACCTGGGCTGTTTTTGTGTGACCGGTTTAGGCGTGGGAGGGGTGCATTTCGCCCACCTCCCTGAATATTTTTCATACCTTTTGGGGCATTTCGCACACCTCTCTAAATATTTTTTCATACCCCTTGGGGTGGGGGCGGAAACTTACCACACTATGTTCATTGGTCAAGCTCTATCAGAAAAAGTAAAAAAAAAACAAACTCCCAAGATGTCACTGACGATTTTCCGTGGATATGTATTATAAATTATTAAATAGCTTAATGTGAATGAAAATAGTTTTTGCGCACTACAGAAAAGCAGGAATTTTGACGTTACCAAAACGTCACTTTTATAGTACTCTCCATAAACGGTATTTTAAATTTACCCATGGTCGTCTAATCGGGAGTTATGCCGATAGGCTCAAAACGGACCCAAATATGATAAGCTACAAAGTAAGGGAGTGTCAGTTTTCATTGTTATGCCGATAGGCTAAAAACTGACCCAAATATGATAAGCTACAAAGTAAGGGAGTGTCAGTTTTCATTTGGGCATCTGATGACCCCTCAAGCCTGGCAGGGTCAAGGAAGTAAAAAGAACACAGCGACGGTTGAATATCAACAAGCTACTTGAGTCGACCTTCAGATGGAATATACAACGACTGGATCTCGCCCATCACCCAATAGCCAGTCGTGATAGTTACGTCACCATGCCCATCACGCAATAGCCAGTCGTGATAGTTACGTCACCAATCAGTCAATAGCCAGTCGTGATAGTTATGTCACCATGCCCATCACCCAATAGCCAGTCGTGATAGTTACGTCACCATGCCCATCACGCAATAGCCAGTCGTGATAGTTACGTCACCAATCAGTCAATAGCCAGTCGTGATAGTTATGTCACCATGCCCATCACCCAATAGCCAGTCGTGATAGTTACGTCACCATGCCCATCAGTCAATAGCCAGTCGTGATAGTTACGTCACCATGCCCTCAGTCAATATCCAGTCGTGATAGTTACGTCACCAATCAGTCAATAGCCAGTCGTGATAGTTACGTCACCATGTCCATCACCCAATAGCCAGTCGTGATAGTTACGTCACCATGCCCATCAGTCAATAGCCAGTCGTGATAGTTACGTCGTTCCTAATCCAACACTATTAATAATACGTCAATCTCCAACATCTACATCATATATACGCGTGAAACTGCATTTCAAAAAATGCTCAAATGCCCAGTAAACATTAAAGGAATGTTTTTTGAATCTTTAAATGATATTTTTTCCGACACAATTGCTAATGCATTGTGGGGACAATTGAAACTTTCAATATACGTGTACAGTAAAATGTAATATTTTCTTAGATGCTTTGGGAACCTCTGAAGGATTATTTTCCTTAAGTTTGTCAACAATGTAAGTGAAATGAACAACAAACCAACACAAATGCCGTATCACTAATCTATGCAAGTTCCTAGGAACGTCAGTAATAGCGAAAGACGATATTTTCCCCAAAAAACTACGGATGGTAATCATTGGAATTTCAAATATATGTTTGACATCACATTGTAATCATTCATTGTTACTTGGTAAGCTGTGTTTTCCTTGCTATCGAATTGTACTATTGTCACAGTATTGAGGGAACGCTTCAAGTGTATTCATTTCTTAACGCAAACTCATGATCGATCGCCTCCGATGCAATCTGCACTGTTATAAATTACCGTTATTTCACAGTAAGTGTACATCAACTGGAATGGGTAAACTGCACACACACGTCACAAAAAAAATCCTGTTCTCTCTGAAAGGAGGTTGATAACTTGGGTGGCCCTCCACAGTTTCGTAGTAATGGCCCCTCCGTAGTAATGGCCCCTCTCTAATTTCATAATACGATAGACTGCCCTTGCTCTGCTACATCATAATTCTTCTTGTCTTCTTAATAGCTTATATCTATAATGCCATCCTATTCAGCATTATCAAGGCTGCAAACGAGTACGTACAAATCGAGTGCTGGCTTCGTCTACACGCTGATCGGGATCATGGAGTAAAGTTGGTCTTGCCTCAGTTATGCCCTTTGGGTGTGCCTAAAAATCGGGACTCATTTACGGGAAGAAAATCTGGCAAAAAACGAGCAGGTTGACACCCACTTTTGTTTGCCTTTTTAAGTTGAGACCGGACCAGGGAACGCGAGTAAGAATTTTAATTAAAATCGCTCTTACAGATTTTTCTGGAAATTGAGCCGAATTTGACCATTTTTCGACATTTTTAAGGAGTTTTCTAGGAAAAAAGAAGCAAGCATGAAGGAGAATGTTTGAGTTTAATTTTTCTATACCATAGCAGGGTTATATCTTAAAATAATAGTTTCATCATGCTCTTTCAGAAAATATATACATATAAGTGATTTGGGTTGAAGGTTTTGCGACAACTGGTGGCCGAAAAACGGACCCATAGTCTATTCCATGCTGAATGGAAGAATCTCTGGAGTGCACCCTTTAAGGCATAATAGTGGAGTCTATGCATTATCTTAATGTAGACTCCGTTACGGAGCGGAGATGTGTCATTACGCCAGATTGTTTAATTTTGACTGCCTAGTTACACCTGAAGCGATATTTTCGGAAGCAAGTGGAAAGAAGACCAGGAGTTCGATTAAAATAATCCACAGTGTGTCCATTAGTATACTATTAAGGTTATTGCATATTGTATTCCATACAGGAGTTATCTCCCCCTGGAATGAGATTTCGATGGATATTATGGCAGAACGAGGTCCTATCAGAATGATATAAATTTGCCAGTGTGAATTTTCTTTACAAGAGAACCCATTTACAGTCCATAAAGAATGGAATGAATGTATATTATTATGGTTTTACGAATTATTTCTCAAGTTTCTGAAGTATTTTCCATGTTTCTAGGAGAAAATTTAGTGCAAAATTACCAATAATTTGACTTGGTTACATCTCCTATTTGCATTTTCCCGCGTTTCTGCTATCATTGGAAAGCGGAAAAGCAACCACGGCCTTCATATTGCCGAATGGATGCCCATTATTAAGAAGAAATAGGTTAATTTTGAGTTTTGTTCTCTAAAATCCTGTTAGAATTGGCAAATGTGATGAAAACAAAGATGGGTAGGGGGAAAGTTATCGGTCGGAGTTCCCACAACAATATGTATAACTGGCAAGTGTTGTATACCGCCATACTCGCAAACACTCCCAGATTACAATAAATGTGAATAATTAATTTCGTAGAAAACATCCTGCCCCTTAAGATGGCCCTCCAGAGTTTCGTAGTAATGACCCCTCTCTAATTTCATAATACGATAGACTGCCCTTGCTCTGCTACATCATAATTCTTCTTGTCTTCTTAATAGCTTATATCTATAATGCCATCCTATTCAGCATTATCAACGCTGCAAATCGAGTACAAATCGAGTGCTGGCTTCGTCTACACGCTGATCGGGATCATGGAGTAAAGTTTGTCTTGCCTCAGTTATGCCCCTTGGGTGTGCCTAAAAATCGGGACTCATTTACGGGAAGAAAATCTGGCAAAAAACGAGCAGGTTGACACCCACTTTTGTTTGCCTTTTTAAGTTGAGACCGGACCAGGGAACGTGAGTAAGAAGTTTAATTAAAATCGCTCTTACAGATTTTTCTAGAAATTGAGCCGAATTTGACCATTTTTCGACATTTAGGAGTTTTCTAGGAAAAATGAAGCAAGCATGAAGGAGAATGTTTGAGTTTAATTTTTCTATACCATAGCAGTGTTATATCTTAAAATAATAGTTTCATCATGCTCTTTCAGAAAATATATACATATAAGTGATTTGGGTTGAAGGTTTTGCGACAACTGGTGGCCGAAAAACGGACCCATAGTCTATTCCATGCCGAATGGAAGAATCTCTGGAGTTCACCCTTGGCACACGAAACGCCAAGTTGCAGCAAAAATCCAACACCTGCGTTGGTGTACTAGGAGGGACGAGCCGGCTAACTTTAATTTTTGGTCTATAGTACGGTTTGATTTTAGTAGACTTTAGTTGTGTCTTAATATTAGTGTAATAATTTCACAGATTTCTTCGGGAGTATTCACGACACTTGTGGTGACCGCATTTGTAAACGCGAAGAGCTGAAATACGCGAAAGAGCAATAACCGTTTCAGTCTTCCAGTGACCTACGTTGCCAAGGAATCCATAATTGTAGACAATGGTGTTCCGTAATCATACAGTTTAAAGGCTGTTAAAAAACCCGGTAATTGTAAATTAGAGTGCAGTCCAATATACAGTTGAATGCCTGTCAATAAACGGTGAATATAAAATACGGTGCAACATTTTACAGCTTTAGTAGATTTTAACTGTCTATTGTCACCGTCCCTTTTGAAACCGGCGCCCATATGATGTGCATCCATGTACACATCGGATTCTCGAACAGCAACTTCAAATGTTCTGGTAGTCTTTTCTCTAAGATAAATGGATAATTCGCTCGGGCATTGGAAAAGAAATTGTTCTAGGAGCAAAAAGTCGTGCAGTGCCTCGAAACTATCACCAACCTCGGCACGGACTGTCCACCTATCGAAATAATTCTCCAAACGGGCCAAATATTGCGAGGGTTGTTCCCCTTTCCTAAGCTTTTCAGAATGAAATTTTCTCCTATACCCCTCTTCTGTTAGTTGAAAACAACGTAACAATGCGGATTTAAGTTTATCATAACTATTTGCATCAGTTACGGGCATTCGACTATAAACTTCCAAGGCCTTGCCTTTTAATAGTGTGCTCAAATAAACAGCGTAATTTTCTCTAGTCCATTTTTGGCTTATTGCATACCGTTCAAAACGGAGCAAATATGCGTCCATATCGTCTTTGTCGTCGAAGTAGGGCAATTTCGGAGATTTTGGGATAGCCCCGCCGTTGCCGTTTAATGGGTTTTCATTAGATCTGTCGTTCTTCAATCTCTGTAATTCTAATTGCTTATCTAGCATTTGTAGATCCAATTGTTTTTGTTTTTCTTGACTTTCCAATTCCAATAATTTTTGTTTCTCCTCGCGATCTCTATGTCGGAGTTCACGGTCAGATTCTTGATCCTCCTGTGATTGAACATATCCCAAGAGTTCTTTCCCTTGAAAGCCGAAAGATTTGCCAATGGATATCAAACGTTCAGTTCGATCTATTTCGGTCATACTGGCCAGAATGCCTATAAGGACTAGGATAACTTGAAAAGTAATCTTAGCTTCCGACATGGCACTACATTTTGTTGCGTAATCCCTAACCAGGAGTATTTGTAGTATCCTTTCGTTGAACTGGAGTGCTTTAGCAACACAATTTGAAAAACGTAAACTGAATTCCAACGGGGTCACCCTACTCGTTCCAATAACCCTGGAACATGTACAATGTAATGCTGAATAGAAATGCCGTAAAAACCTTGGAATCAAACAAGAGAAGGTGTACAAAAAGGCGCCCAGACTCACCAACCAAACAGCTGCATGTCCGCACAAATTTGGTTCCACCGTGGTAGTGAACAGCTCGATCCCTATAATAATAATGCAATAAATAAATGTACCTGTATCTCAATAAATAGACAATCACAATTCATTTATAATTCCCGGACATGCCCCCATGTTATGATTGACCTATTTACTGAACAAAACCCAATTTGCAAATAAAATAATTTATTACAGGAATAAAGCAGAACCCATTCACACACCATCCACACCACACCCAATATACACACAATTTACAAATAAGACCATCAATTCTTGAATCCGAATAATACCAGGAATAGTATTATATGAATCTTAGAATAATTTATTTGATTACAATTAATCAAATAATAACAATAACGACCCAAATCAGTCTGTAATGAATTCAAGTCCAATAGAATCAATTCAGCCAGAAATCATGAAAGTGATCGGAGTCTATCCAATTGTACTGAACACAAGTCCGGCCAGTTTGTATTATTAGACTGGTTCACGGATTCATGCTTGACCAGTGCAGAACGTAGACCTACAACGCGTTTACACAAGGTCAGTGGAATCTCAGTTGTACAAACCACTCTGCATTCGATCAGACCAACCATGCAGTTCGAACAAGCACCGCAGTACAGCTGGCACGATACGCGATGTTGCGAACTCGTCAACTTGTTCAGGCACAGATGTAGTTGTAGCCCAACGGTCACTTCTATAGGTCTCGTACAGGTTACCAGACATCCCCATGGAACAACACAGACATCCAATAGCAAATCCAGTCCGCAAACACTACAGTTTAAGCAAAATAACACATTTAATATAGTTACCGATTATACAATTCGATGCACATTAATAATACACGGTACAACTCGATACACATTAACACACCCGGGATATTCACCCAGATATTCCACATCTGACCACAATATTAAATATATACATACATATCAATACATCTAACAATAGGCACATACATGTACCTCCAGAACAGTCATTAAATTACACAGAATATGATTATTCTAGTAATTTAGAAATCCACCGTCCAGTACGCTCGTACTGTATACTTGGTCTCTCCGACCCCAGTCCGACTCCTCCTAGAGTTTGGTAAATCTACCACTGATTTGTACAAAAGCATGGCTATATATATAGCCTAACCGGTCATGCAGCCACAAAGATCAAATTTACATCACTAAACATGAACTCCAAACAGCAGTTTGCACTCAATCTTAATATAGGGCGAAATCAAATGTACAAGAGCATACTCGACGATTTCTTGCCGCTAAATCACTATGCAAAAAGTTACATACCGCGTCTTATAAGATGACACGAAACATACCCGGTCGTATAACATGACGTTAAATACAACATGCCAGGATACCTAATCCCGAACCACACACCTATTCGTTTAGTGATATATGCAGGTCCGGGCCGTCTACAAATACGAACAGTGCTGCAAATCACTATCCAAATCACTATATCACTAGTTACATACCTAGTCTTATAAGATGACATGAAACATACCCGGTCGTATAACACGACGTTAAATACAACATAGCTCAATCATCACAATAACTTGGCACACGAAACGCCAAGTTGCAGCAAAAATCCAACACCTGCGTTGGTGTACTAGGAGGGACGAGGCGGCTAACTTTAATTTTTGGTCTATAGTACGGTTTGATTTTAGTAGACTTTAGTTGTGTCTTAATATTAGTGTAATAATTTCACAGATTTCTTCGTGAGTATTCACGACACTTGTGGTGACCGCATTTGTAAACGCGAAGAGCTGAAATACGCGAAAGAGCAATAACCGTTTCAGTCTTCCAGTGACCTACGTTGCCAAGGAATCGATAATTGTAGACAATGGTGTTCCGTAATCATACATGTTAAAAAAACCGGTAATTGTAAATTAGAGTGCAGTCCAATATACAGTTGAATGCCTGTCAATAAACGGTGAATATAAAATACGGTGCAACATTTTACAGCTCAAAGCCTGTTACAAAGCGGTAATTTTAGAATACGGTGTAACGTAATTTTA
>JAVTVY010028436.1:0-10950 GCA_036873755.1 Hanleya hanleyi
CAATTTGCGTTTATTCCGCCGTCATCGTTTGTTACGCTGATCGGGCCTCTATGATCGTAGATTAAGCTGTTTTTGTACGCCGTAGCACCATCCGTTCTCTGTGACGTAACGCCATAACGTCATCTGCTCTATGTGTATTGTGTCGCCGTTCTTCAAGACTCTAGCCTCCATGGGAATAAGTAAACAATTAGAACCACTATTGTGTATATATCTCGGTATAGCATTAGATCAGCAATAGAAAAGGATAAACAATTTGACAATCTGTATATTAACGGACAAGTTTTTGAAATTGAACAGATCACTCGATAAAGGGTCCGGCATGAGAGTCGACAGCCTGTGCATTAAATATGTTTACGTAAAGTACAGGTCGGAAGTTTGTCTTTCTGCAGATTCCACGTTGTGTGAGTAGCGAGGTGACGGTTGCCACGTCGAGGAGAACAACTCCAGGAGGTCTATTAAATACCGTGATCACCGCACCCACTTGGCCTTTTCGGGTTTGGAGTGTCATTGGCAGTCACCTTCTGTCCAAGCCCGAACCTAGACTGAACTCCGATTCCTTTTGGAGATTTCCCCAAGAGCTGTAATTCCACGTCGTAAAGCGTGCTTTCCAGATTTCAACTTGGAGATCTTCCAGTTGATATACCGTGGGTTGACGGGGTAGGCGTCATGTGATCACAAATTTTTCGTCGCACCAGTTGAGGAGGTATGATTTTTCAAAAGTGCCCTTGACTTTACTGATCGCACATTAGCACTATACCATCTACAATATATCCATGCAATTTGGGTTAACGTTTGACTGTTTAGCCCTCACTCACGATGGGTGCCAAATGTATATACTCTTGGTCGCCAAACTGGAATTTGTAGGGGCGTGGGCGTTGCAGGGCTGGCTTGCGGTAGAAGAATGACCGGATTTGTGCTTTGTTGTGCTTGGTGACTTCGATGGGCTCTCTGGGTACTGCGGTGATAGGCCCGATTGCACTCGTTCAAAAGTTTCGGAAGCATATCGATGTACCGCCGTGTATTCCTGGTTGTGAAGTACTCCTACATCTGTTTTCAGAAATTGTTGAAAGGGTCTGTTGGGGAATTCTGTTCCATCGTCGGTCTGTAAGTACAAGGGTATGCGTCCGGTTTAGAACATCTGTTGAATTACAAGCGTCTGATACGTTGATGGAAGCGTTGATGAGATTTCCCTCCATTTTTTTCCGGACGGGCAAGACTCAGGCATATTTCGATAGAATATCGATGCACCTCAAGTGATAGGGTTTGCCCTCGTTGTGTTTAGCAAATGCACGCATGTCGAGAAGTTGGCTTGCCATTGGCGGTCCATGTCCTCGAGGATGACCCGGTTCCGTGGAAAATGCTCGATGTAATATTTCGGTGTCATGGGTTTTTTTTACCAGGCATGGATTTGCGATAGACAAATCGATGTGCGTTCACCCCACCATACGCCGCAGGTCTTTCACAGGACTATAGTATGAGTCGTTCAACACTTTCTCATAGCGCTTCATGTTGACGGGTATGGGGCTGCATGCGCAGCCGAGAACATGCAGCCGGAGGTGGATCTCTGTTCGGAGAACCAGTGTGGTTAGAGACATAGGAATTGCACCAAATGAGTCGTCTGGACCCAGGCTTCCGACATAGGGTGATGTGGTGTGAGGGTATAGGATTGCGCATGCGCATCCTGCAGTCTAATCCTGTACGGAGAACCAATAGTGCTACAGACATGGGTATTGTACGAAATGAGTCTCCTGGACCCACGCTTCCGACCTAGGGTGATGCCGTGTGAGGGTATAGGGTTGCGCATGCGCGGCCGGAAGTGGAACCCTGTACGGAGAACCAATGGGCTAGGGAATCAATCGCATGGGCCCAGGCTTCCGCCCTAGCGTAGTGTAGGGTGAGGGCATGGGGTTGCGCATTGTGCTTAATAAGAATATCTCTTTTGCAAAGAATGGTTGGCTCTAAAAAGGATCTTTGGATGATTTTAGACTGTTTTCTCACTATTAGGGGGATTCCGTAGGAGGCATGATTTCATTAGATCCCTATTTCACTGCAGCGCTCTTGCATTGATCTGTCTTCTGGGGGATTGGATGGCTACATTTGACCCCATCCTAGGCCACTGGTTGGCTACTTTCTTAGGCGGCTGATTGACTAGCCTATACCAACTTGGTTGAAATTAGAATCCCACATGTATGATCAAGCTTAGGGCATTTATAGCCACGTGTTTATGCTCGTAACCTTATATAAAGAAAACACACAAGGTTTTGGGTGAGATCTCATTTGTTTTTTTTAACAACAATGAAAAATAACAACTTGAGAACAGCCGCGTCAGACCTCACACCCAGAACGGTGTTTGTATATTGAAACCGTTAGAGCTTAAGCCCAGAACGGGGCTTGCACATTGAAATGATTTGCGACCCAGTCGTACACCAGTACATCTCGATCTTCGGCCTGTGGGTACTCGTCAAAATCTGTACGATAGTGGTTAGGGTCCTTCTACGGCAACGATGGTAGAAATAAAACAGGCAATACTGGCCGCACACGCTACTGCTCAGGGCTTGCAACGTTTGACTGTTCCAACACCAAGTCTCTGTGTCTTCATTCATAAAGACCGTTAAATCGGGGCGGAGGGTTGAAAGGTCGTACGGGTCAAAGTATTCTCCCTGGTCTTCTGTCAAGTACACCCCCACCCAATGCTCTCCGGGTCGATCCATCCGGTCTGTGTTGAGCACGTATGCGGCAGAATACACACGGTCCATTGGGAACACGTGTCGGGCGAACACCCCTTGAAAGATAGTGTGTGCCCATGGATCATTCTCCAGCACGTTGCTTCGAAGGGCCCGTGCAAAGTGGATTTTCAACCGTAAGTTACCTTGCTTGTCGAGGTTCAGCTGATGGTGGCTCCCTAAGGTGGGGGTCAGATCGAAACAGCATAACGTGTATCCGTTAGCGTAGTCCTCTCGACTGATCATATTCCTTTCATCCTGGTTGATTTGACCTGTCGCTGTAAACAGGCTCTGATAGGCTCGAATGAAATCATCAAGCCCAAAGTTCGGTGTTGAGGCAGTGACTGGGACCAGCTGTCCGTCCAAAGGGTGACAAACTTGATGATGACATGTTCAAAGCTAAACGGGGTTCTCTGGATAGGCTCCGCCGAAACTGGTATTCTTCACACGGGCCAAGATCAATCACTCGGGCCGTTCCCCCATTAACTAGTTTTCTTTGTTGACGCTCAAATTTCCGACAGTCACAGAGAACACTTTGGTTTGCATACGTCGGATAGGATACTGAGCTGGTTTTCTCTCCAAGCCTTTGAGGTGTTCCAATTGGACGGCTGGATTCGGTGTCACTTCGAGATTTCGATGACTGCGCCTTTGATGAGGATCTCATAGTCATCTGTGTGCCCGTCTACGTCAGTGGCCACCAAGGCGAAGGTTCGGGGCGCTCGTACCAGGCAAATTTTGATGGGGATCTTGTTCAAGAGGTAACGGTCTTGCATGATAAAGTCTGCGTGCAGTCGATCGATGAGATCGATCGAGCTACCGTTAGCGGTGAACCCCCGCCGTTTGTTCCATCCCGTATTGTCATTCTCCGTGTCCATGTGCTTGGCTATGTCCCGGTAGAATTAGGGCGCTGCCAACTGAAATTTTTGAACCTCTCGCCCATACAACAGCGTTTCGCTGTAGGCCCGATAGGGGTACGTATTTGTCGAGTCACTGTTTAGTTTGTCGCAGAGACAAATATCCACCTGTTGAGTTTGTCGCTGAGACAAATATCCACCTGTTGAAACCAGAGATTCTTCGGGCCCACCGTTGCACGGTCGACCATTCTGGAGCCATCCCCAATGCCGATCTTGCCTTTCACATACAAGTACGTATGGGTTAAATCTACATAGGCCGTATCCGCATTGCTGATGGTGAACTCGATTGGACCTGTTTCATTGATACTGGAGAGCGGGAGATGCTTCACCCATAGTCCCTGTTCTGCACTGGTCTGCGTCGGCGGGACGGTAAGTCAAACTCATTTGGTGGAAGGGCAGAACTCGGTGTGGATTAAGGACAGGTTTACGTAAAGAGTCTTCGATGTGCGTCCTTGATGCGTCTGTCGTCGACTGGTGCGCAGTCTCGGTGGTGCAGTTCCTCGATTCCCTACAGTTCGTTGTCCTTTGGTCACCAAAACACCTCCTGCTTCTTTGGCTAGGCGTTTCAGTGTTTCTCGGACAGGGACACCGCGGAACGCATCTCCCAGGGCTTGCACCCCACTTCGGAGAGCTTGTTTCCCGACCGCATTCAACCCACGCGTCACCAGCAGAAGAAATGTTTTGACGATGCTCTCGAGCACGTTCCCCAGCCCAGGACCTCTTTGGATGCGTGTACTGGAAAAGACGGGTAGACCACCCCCGGCCTGTTGGATATAATTGTCCATATATCTGTGTGCATCGCACTCGTAAGGCACCTTCATTATACAAAGTTGGGAGAGCGTGTTAGTCAAAAATGAAGTGTGACCACCACTTTGCCGATTTCGAATGGCAGAGGTTGTCCGGTGTCATCTTATATCGATAGTGATGGTACTGATGTCAGTCTGTCGCACCGGTAGATACGGTACGTGTTTAAAGCCCTGTATGACCAGATCTCCGTAGTCCCCTTGTACTGAGCAGACGCGGAGCAGGGGTGCATCGATATCGCCGACACGATGATCATCCAGCACATCCGAATAGACATAGAGTCCATGCAAACCAGCCTTAACATCCAGCATGGTCTTCCCCTCGAGCCGAGCGGGACAGAATAGTTATCTGTCTCCAATGCACAAAGGTCCTTCAACGTCTTGCTGAAACGTACGGTCACATTGCTCTGCAGGATGATCAGGAACTTGTGGTTCCACTCGTGCTACTCGCAAACGGGAATATATTGATTCCTCTCGGGCTCGAGCTCTTGATGAGGTTACGTAACGCCCGGATGAATATTTTTGGTGTATGGTACTGGCCTTTAGAAAGACTGAAGTTATAGGCCTTCGTACACCACACCGTATCATGTTGCACGTATAAGGGTTTAAGGGTACTGGATATCCTCTAGGCCACACTCCCAACGTCCGGGGAGATGTAAGGGTTGTGGCAGCTGGGTGACATAATCGGATACGGTGTTGTTGGGAACACCGCAGTCGAGCTATTACTGGGTAGTGTGAGGTAAAAGATGACGACTAAAATTTTGCGCTTCTCCTACCGGTTTTAATAAGTGTCCCAGTCCTCAGGGCTTGCTACAAGCGTCTGTTGCCTGCGTCTTGATTGCCGCACTGTTTTCTGCCGTATCATGGATTTCGATCGGTATGGTGTGTGGGATGTTGCCTCGGGCGTCTGCTGTTGCTGCTGCATCCAATCCCAAGGCTGGGGATTTGCCACGAAATCCTTTGGCAAATGCATGTCTGTCAATCCTTGAGCGAAAGCCTCCCGTCTTTTGGTGACCTACGTTTACGTATCAGATCATTCGCCAAATCCATCATATGGGTGCCAGGCACCACTTGATTCTGGACCAGAAGTTCACCTTCCTCGTTCCAGGACATGTTCAGATTGTCTTTCAACCGTTCCAACAACAAGCCACCCCTCCTCTGGAACGACGCGGGTAGATTTCATGACTTCGTCTGCCACCCACCGCAGGGATGAGGGTGGTACACCTGGTAATAACGTGTGTGGGACAACTGATGCTGACTGTTCGCGTTGTATTGGCTGTACGACTGACGCTGGGCTTGGTTCAGGAATCTTGTATCGCCCCATGAACGTAATGTACTGTTGAAGCGTCTGATTGTACTGTTGTACTTTCTCACTGTCGGACCGTTGTGGAATCTGTTGCATCTCTTGATCGAGTGTGTTCATCGTCTTCGCCGTAGGTGGTCGGATACGAAGATTGCACGGTTTGAAGCAAGCTAGGTTCGATGAGGACCATATTTTTCGTGTGGTTCATTGTCGACCAAAGATTCCACCAAGTAGAGGGCCCAACACGGAGGCAGCCAATGGGGCTAATATGGCCCCGAGAAAGCCGCCTTTTTGTAAGATATTTTTCTTCTGTGCTTGCGAGACTCTCTTTTGTACCAGAGTCCGGAGACCTATCTTATGCTTGCCCAACTTCGCCTTCTGAGCCGGAGTCAGTGGCACGTTCCCTTTTAAGACGTTATGCCCGATTTCACACAGACAGCGTACAATGTCAGGGTATGCGCCAGGTAGAATAGTCCGAACTACCTCGGGTGGGACTGTCTTCAGTACCCGGGGCGTCGGAGCATGCTTCCGTACTCGAGTGGACATCCTGCACAATTAAACACGCAACCCAACCTTTTTCTCCTTTGCGGACTACTTCCTGGACATCTTATCACTTCAGAGACAGAGTCAACCATGATAATGTGTTCTATTAATTTTTAATTACCCCCATCATCAAACACACACACCCCAGCTGTTTAGATTTTCTCCCCAGGTTGTCTTAGGTGGTCACATACCCGTGCTGATGGTTTTTGCATCTTCAAAGGTTTCCAACGCAAACTGGGCGCTCGAAGTGCGTCTTGCCTGAGCCCGTCGGTCTGTCAGTGTGGCAGGTGAAGGTGTGTTGCCGCCGGGGTTCATAACCGGGCTCTCGTGAATTTGGTACGAGTGAACCGGGGTCGTATGTCGTCGGAGCGCTGGTGTGTGCGGTGAGCCTTGGTACCGCTGTTGGTGCGTTAGTGCGTTCACCGCGGATGGTCATATACGGTGGAATTTCCGGAGCAGTGATCGCTACAATACTTGATGTGGGGCTTCATGTTGCCGTGGACTGTCTACTGGGTGTGGTGGTCGTTGGAGCCAGATGAGTTTTGACTGGCGCTAGCGTGAAGATGGTCTGTAGATTCGTCCGAACTGAATCTTAGATGGAATGAGTAGTGCTGAGGTACGCCACGTCGTAAATCACACCTCCATATATGACAGCCAGCAGGGCTAGCAATGTCACCAAAAAGCCCACTTGTGCTTTGCGCGTTTATGGATACGCTGTATTCAGATGCAGTTGCTCTTTTTCCATAGCACTGTGTTCATGGTTGAGCGTAGCATGAACGTTGACGACTGTGGTTTCTGGCTCTATAGCCGTTTAAGCTGGTTGTCCGAGACCCAGGAATTGAAGGAACTAAGCTATCCTTGCCATTTCACGAGATACACCGTCTTGCCTCGGCGTCCCTAGGTTTTGAGGATGCGTTCCACAGTGTAGTATTCTTGCGCTGGTTTCACCACGGGCTGTAACTCTTCAGCCGTAAAAACGTTCATTGCAATGGCTCCCCCAGTGCATATACTCGCAGTTGTCGGGGTATGCGGCGTTTAATCACGAAGTGTTCATCGCTTCGGTTGGGGAGGTAACTCTTCTCGAACTTGCCCATGAATTTACTGATCCGTACATATGTTCCCCGATCTTGAACACCTCTTTCCATCGTAGTTGGGGGTACAAGATGGGGGTACAAGATACGCCGGACTTGGGCTTCGTTGCGTTGGGTAACGATGATGGGTGCTCTCTGAGTACGATGCAATACTATACATTACAATACAATACAACATGTATATACATATATTATGCTATCAAGTCATCGAAATCTCAAGACAATTTTAATCAGCAATAGATTTTGCGTATTCCTGAATATTTTGGAATATCTACTCTAATTGTTAACGATATCATACAGTATATATAAACTCATATTATTCATAATTTTTCTGCGTTTTCGCATATTTATGAAAGTATATTGAATATTCATGCAAGTATATTTTATTAATCAGCTGGTAACTCCAAAACTGGGGTGCAGTTTTAGTGGAAGGTCAGGAATCTATCGCCAATTCGCGTCCATTTTCATTGGCCTTTGGCTTGTCATATGGACCACCAATCGTATATTTATCTTGACTGAAACTTATTCTGGACTTTGTTCCTGGTGACATCCTTTTAATCCCAAATGGATTAATTTTTTACACAACGGACCATTTTCAAGTCTCAAAATACCAGGATATGTTTTATAATGTCAATGAATGGAAACTCAGATAATTTTTGATGGGATGATTCTGACATTAACAGCTTTTTTTCTACATATAGACGTTTGATGGTTACTCATAAAAAGCTTAACTAGTGCTGTATAGTTAACATTGATTATTATACCTCATGCCAGATTTGTTCATTCTGATTGGTTGGAACTCGGCCACATGACGTTTTGTAATTTTTGATAGCGCACGGTCTCAAGGCGATAGCGCACGGTCTCGAGGCGATAGCGCATGGTCTCTGTAATAGCCCATTTCTCTGTCGACAAATGTACATGCGTCCAGTGAAGCAACAATTAGTCAAACGAAATATGGACCACTGTATCCGTATGCGCACATGTGATGGTGTAAATACCACGTGTATACCAGCCGTATGGTGATTAATATTTTACCGTTTTTTGGGGGGACGAGGAAACTCTGAGTACGATGCAATACTATACATTACAATACAATACAACATGTATATACATATATTATGTTTATGTATGCAATGATTGTCTTTTTGAATTTGGTGCTAATACTGTTATATGGAATATGGAATAGGTCTTTGGATTATGGACGCGGATATTCTCTAATGGACGACGGCTGGATTATGAATGACGGACTAGACGCTTGTAATCAAGTCATCGAAATCTCAAGACAATTTTAATCAGCAATAGATTTTGCGTATTCCTGAATATTTTGGAATATCTACTCTAATTGTTAACGATATCATACAGTATATATAAACTTATATTATTCATAATTTTTCTGCGTTTTCGCATATTTATGAAAGTATATTGAATATTCATGAAAGTGGAAGGTCAGGAATCTATCGCCAATTCGCGTCCATTTTCATTGGCCTTTGGCTTGTCATATTTATTTATGTATTTATTTATTTATTCAACTTATTTATAGAGGGTGGTCCTTTCAACCTTAACGGCTGCTCTCCCAATGAGCCCTCTATCACACACAGATACATGACTAATTAACAATAATAAATTAACAATCAAAATAGAATTTACATGAATCGATCTAAAAAAGACAAAGGCAAAAAAAACAGACATACTAACCTTTACATGAATCGAACTAAAAAAGACAAAGGCAAAAAACAGACTAAAACTAAACTAAAAATACACTGTTAAGAACTTGTCACTCTTAAAATCGATCTATTTCATCATGGATTAAGCAACTGCCTCCGATAAAAACGTTTGAATTTGTCATAAGTTGTGGCATGGCGGACATCTAATGGTAAAACATTCCAGATCTTGGCAGCATAATATTTAAAAGATTTATCTAAAAATGTCGTATTGGAACGAGGTAAAACTACATTATCTCTTCCTCTTGTTCCATATCTGTGAACTTCAGTCACATAAGTATACCTATTTGTGAGATATTGTGGTACTAATCCATTTAAACATTTATACATCATGCAAGCTTTGTGGTAATTAATTCTGTTGGTAAGGTAACTCCAATTTAAAGTGCTTAAAACATGTTCACTCGGCGTTCTGGGTTTAACTTGCAATATGATTCTACCAGCTCTACAGATTAATTTTTGGACCCTGGTTACATTACATTTGGTACCATTGTCCCAAACGACATCAACGTAATCAATTACAGGCTGGATAGTAGTTTGAAATATTTTCTTAGCCGTTTCATCACTCACATAACGTCTGATTCTCTGTAACACTCCTAGTCGTGACGATACTTTGTTACACATTTTCTCGACATGAGATTTCCAATTTAATAATGGGTCAAAGTATAAGCCAGATATTTAAAACAATCGGTCTGGCGAATTACTTCATTGTTAACAGTTAGGCTGATCTCACCATCTCTAGAAACTCGGTGTTGTGAGCCAAATACCATACATGAAGTCTTTGAAACATTAGGTGTCAGTTTGTTATCAATAAGCCAGCTTGTGATATTGTTAAGATCCGAGGACAAAGCAAGTTCAATCTCTGTTGTTGTTCTAGCTGAAAAGAATAATGCCGTGTCATCAGCGTATAACACTACTTTACTGTTATTTACACATGATGGCAAATCGTTTATGTAAAGGGTAAACAGAAGTGGTCCCAAGATGGAGCCATGAGGGACACCATAATCAATTACCATTGGATCAGACAGAACCTCGTTCCGCACTAACTGTAACCTGTTTACTAAGTAGGCATTGAACCAGTTCATTTCAGTCCCCATTACTCCCATTTGGTGGAGTTTTCGTAGCAATATATTTCTGTCAATGGTATCGAAGGCCTTTTTCAGGTCTAGAAATATGGCACCTGTTAGTAGGCCATTGTTCATGTTTTCATACAAATAATCAGTTACATCGATTAAAGCTGTTGTAGTCGAGTGCTTAGATCTGAAGCCTGACTGATGTAGATTAAGAATGTTGTTTTGTTCAATATACTTGTACAATTGTCGATGAACAAGTTTTTCGAAGACTTTCATCACCACTGCTATCACAGATATAGGTCTATAATTACCGGGTTCAGTTTTCGGTCCTTCCTTGAATACAGCGGTTACTTTTGCCTTTTTCCATTCAGTAGGAAGTTCGCCAGTTGCCAGGGATCTGTTGAATATATACTGTAATGGGTAGGATAGTTCAGTGGCTGCAGCTTTGATTAACCTTGAGTGAAGTCCATCAAGTCCAGGGGATTTTTTGCAGTCGAGTTCAGTAAGCAATTTACCAACTTCAGTGATATTCAGTGGTGTGAAAGTGAAGGTTGAGTTCACAATTTGCAGCATAGGTTGATTCGTTGTCGGTGATGTCTGTTTGAATTCGGCTGCAAGTTTTGATCCCACAGTGGAGAAAAACACATTTAGAGCATTTGCTATACCCTTTTTGTCCGTTACTACTTGGTCATCTATGTGGAGTTCCTTTATGTTAGAATGCTTTGCTGAAGGTAGAAGCTTTCTTATTGCCGCCCAAAATTTATCGGGTGTGTTCAAGTTAT
>JAVTVY010028437.1:0-11414 GCA_036873755.1 Hanleya hanleyi
GACCTGGGCAATCACCCTCCCCCTAAATATGTTTATTATCCCTTGATCTAGGGACCTGTAACTTACCTTGGTAAAGCTATGATAGCCCCCTACTAGCCATGATGGCCTCAGAGCTGATAGGATTAATTTCTGAGGTTGATCAGCTGAATACTGCAACGTTCAGAGGAGATATGCGAAAGTTTTAGCAAGTTTATATTATATAATCATAGCTCTGAAATACGACAGGCACAATCGTAGCAGCTTCGTTTATTCTCGAACGTAATCACCAGAACACGTCTTAGTTGGTGCCCTTCAAGCTATAGATTTGCAGGTGCCCTACAAGCTATAGGGAGGAAAGGAAGGAAAAGAGACTATCAAATAGATTGTCAATATCACTCTAAGAGGTCTATGTGCATGTCAGGAGTAGACTCGACGCAGTCTCAACTCTAGTCTCCCATTGTCAGAGTTGGTAATCTCGTAAACTGTCCGTATATATCTGACAGTAGGAGATATACAATATGATGCCATGATAATGTCCTGACTGCAAACTGCATCGTTTACTCGTTCCAGTTACTGTTCAATTATTGTTGAGAGTTATTGTTAAATTTATTAGAGCTCAGCGTGTAGTGGTACCATACATATTTTATCTAGAAATTTGTTGATAAATGATTCGAACCTCCTTTCGGGTCAATGGACCGTGTGAATATCGTGTAATACAAGAAGTCCATGCTGTTAATTTGGACAGTGACACTCAAGACGTGACTGAGATACAATATATACTTAACCGTATCTGACCTGGGTACTTTTGGGACCTGTTGTGCCCTTGGCGAAATGCCCCTCCCTAATTATTTTTCTTATCCATTTAGCTAGGGGGGCTGAAACTTACCACACTATATCCTTGGGTCAAGCTCTATCAGGAAATGTTCTATTTATGCAATTTCTCCGCAAAAAATGCATGATAAATTGGTAAATATCAGTATGATGTGAAATAAAATAGTTTTTGTCCACTTTTCATTGCGGAAAAGCAGAAATTTTGAAGAAATATGACAAAAACATCACTTTTCTGGTACCCTACGTGGCCGCCATCTTGAATTTTCCAATGATCCTCTGCTCGGGGGGTTATGCAAATAGGCTCAAAATGACCCCAATATGATAAACTATAAAGTCACGGAGTTTCAGTTCTCCATTTTTGTCGTTTCGGAGATAGCGGAGAAAGTTTGGCTCCCCGTACCAAACCTTCTCTCCTATCTCCGGAACGACTATCTCTTGTACAGCGAGTAACGTGTAAGGCACATTGTTACCCCAGCATTGTGTTAACATAGGTATTATCGTTTTCCACACGGGCATGGAAAGTTGAACACATCCGTAGAATTATTAAAGATTCCATGATGAACCTGTAGTAAGAAGGATCATGATTCTCTGAAGAATCCCTTTAACCCTACACGACCTTGGCCATTTTAGGTCTCTCCCACCCTGGGGGTGTGGGGGAGGGCATTTCGTTGCAGCTTTGGATAAAGGGTTGAAACTTTCCATACTATATATATGACCCAAGCTCCACAAGAAAATGTAAAGTAAAAAGCAAGATGGTCGGCACGCGTCATCTTGTCGAAAGCCATATTTAGCTTATTTTAGGACCGATGTTTGTCGACATTTTTGCTGTTGTAATATAGATTTTTTTTGCAATAATTTTTTGAATTGTCAAAAAAGTTTGAAACTTTCTTTTTTTAAGAGGGGGAGTGTCATGGTATTGTAGTATATTATTAGACAGGATGCTTCTAGAATATATGACGAAAGCTTGTTTACGTGGGTTAATCACTTCGATCTTTCTAGAAGATTATTATAAATTGCATCTAGGCCAGATGATGATGTAATGCATATTCGAGAGGCTTCTTGATTTGGTAGAATGCACTGGAATGCCGCATAAAGTATAAATAGCGTAACACTCAGTTATTCGGGGGGAATTTAAACTGGCTTTATGTGGGTGCATTATACTGTGTTACCTTTGCTGCGCACTGCTGGATTGTATACTCCTGTGTGAATTGACTTCTGGCTACTGTGTATCTACGTGACTGAACTGTCGGAAATTGGACATTTACTGACACTCTAAACAACCGAGCAGTGTTGGACTACACGAACTGTGAATTACACCGCGGTATAGCATTAACAGTAAGACTATATTTCACATTTATTTGTTGTATTGACCTTACTTAATTTGTATATGATTTTAGTATTGTAATTAAATATTTGATTTTTAATCTTTGACTTCACAAACCTTTTCTGGGACGTTTTTCTGTTATTGTAAATTTGACGTGACACCTGAAAGATTTAGTTTTCCCCGGCAGACCTTAACCCTATCTGGTCTGGGCTATTTTGGACCTGTCATGACCCGGGCAATCATTCCCTCCCCCCTAAATATGTTTATTACCCCTCGATCTAGGGGCCTGAAACTTACCATACTATATCCTTGGGTAAAGCTATATTAGCCCCCTACTAGCCATGATAGGACTGATAGGATTAATTACTGAGGTTGATCAGTTGAATATTGCAACGTTCAGAGGAGGTGTGCGAAAGTTTTAGCAAGCGTATATTATAATCATAGCTCTGAAATACGACAGGCACAATTAGTCCATGGGCCCAGACCAGAAATTCCACTTGTCGGTACCATCTAAGGAAACCAATCCTAGTTATGATTTTTTAATTGGTGTATATATATAGATCATATTTTGATGTGATAACCATTGCAGACTGGCAGCTTATTGGTAGTTTTCATCTCTGGAATGTACCCACCCTCCGCATAATGAAAGCGAAAAGGCAAACTCGGAAACATTCACTAATGATGCAATTGCTGTTTCTACATGGGGCTAGAATGAACTACAAACCACAAATACATGTCTGAAATGCTTTATTTATACCACCCGAATAATCCTTTCTGTCATTCCTGAAGGCAGAATTTGTTTTATGGCAGAAAGGGGCGAACAATAGGGCCTATCAAAATGTTGTTGATCATGTGATTTTCAGTACATTTTAATTTATAATATTGTCATACAAGTTCCCTAGGGAGTGCTACTGAACCGCAGTAGCCTACAACATGCACATGTTGTATGAGGAAAACATTTATGAACATTTTACAAGTTTTTACCACAGTTATAGGAATTGTCCTTCCCCTATCCTAGTTCCAACAAGTGTCCAAAAAGTGAAATTTATGTATAACCCAAATTTCACCACGCTACTGTGGCATGTTTATGTACTATGTTTTACTCATGCATATTTGTAGCCATGAATGTATGTGATTGTGCCAAAACATTCACACCATGGATCAGTAGTCTAGTCTTCATCAGTGTTATCAGCATCAGAGTCCTCGAGGTATAGTATAATAAATACTGGTCCTAGGGGGCCACACCTGCAATAACACTAGTGAAAACCCAGACTCCTACTTGCCCGTTTTGTTTTCATGGTTGGGAGTCTGGGTTTTCACCAGTGTTATTGCAGGTGTGGCCCCGTAGGACCAGTATTTATTATAGGGAGTCTGGGTTTTGATCAGTGTTATTGCAGGTGTGGCCCCCTAGGACCAGTATTTATTATACTATATGACTTGACTTCGTGTCTCGCTGGTTCAACACGTGTATCGAAGTTGACCTTTGGTCTTCTTTGATCCTTGTAGTAATTTCTGTGGAATTACCCAGACCCGACCATGATTGCCCGTGGTGAACTATACCTCCAGTCAAAACAGAAGACAATTATTACTGTCCCGCTAGACTTGCCTCCATTGTCATATTTCCGGTATATCTGTATGTGCTATACAAACCAGCAGATATCTAAAGCCGCATATACCGTTGTCTTGATAAGAGACCTCGGCCTCCATTGTCATATGGTTTATCTGCATATGGTTTATCTGCATGTGCTAAACAAACCAGCAGGTACTTTGTTCTTGCGCCATATTGCCCATATAATATCATCTCTTTACACGGCACAAAGCCACGGAGAGATATTCACTATACCCATAGACAATATGGCTAGACGGAAACTGGAGAAAAAAGCAAAAACCAGCTGTCAAATTTCTCGTTTTCTCAAACACAAAGAATATAATCTTGTGCACAGAAGGACGTTAGAAATCAATGCAGCTAATGCAGTATGAGTCTGACATACAAGTTAATTATACTGTGTCAGTCTGAATACTACATTATACATGTTTATTTTAATACATTCTGAGAGGTGCGATATACACTAATTCGCCTACACTGTACTGAACAGACAGCTGCGCTTTTAATACAGGTTCGCCAAATCGAGAAAATATATTTATCTCTGTCTCAATCAGCCTATACACTGGCTGTGCCACACTGATGGGTAAACTGACCGGAGCTTGAGCAAAAAGAGGGGATTGCAGCAAACAATGCAGCCCTGTGTGAGCGCCAAAATTATTCAATGAGATTCAGAGTGGACCAATCAGCGCACACCAGAAACATTTCTGTCCTATCAGAGAACACCTGCTAGGTATATAGCCTATACATTTGCCAATGCCCGGCCATCTCTTTACACGGCACAAAGCCACGGAGAGATATTCAGTACCCATAGACAATATGGCTAGACGGAAACTAAAGAAGAAGGCTATTACCAACCGTCATTTTTCTCGCTTTCTCAAACACAAAGAATATAATCTTGTGCACAGAAGGACGAGCTGATAAAAACAATACCACCGTAATTCTTATAAAAAGGACTACATAGTGGAAGCGCAAAGACAGCTGTGCGATGGTATACATTATACCGACATAAAATCCATGAATATGGAAAACACCATGAAAATGGTACGGTACTACAGACAGTCGCTAGGTTGAATGCTAGTGGAGTTCTTAGTCAGAGACTTTGAATTTTCTGCTGAAAGTTTCGACCAGGAAGCCTACACCATATCTCCTACCAATAATACATAAGGTAGAAGAGGCTATTAAAAAACTTGATCATGTAAAACCTGAGCTACCTCAATGCGGGGCCCCTGAAAAACTAGGGCGCTACCTGGATTTCTTCTTATCCCCATAGTGTGGGAACGAGAAACCTACTCAGCCGATACTTCAGTATTCATCAATGAGATTGTACAACGTCGGATACCAACTGATACGTTACTTATTATGTATGACATTACCTCGTTATACACGAACCTCGGATTCAATGAAATCCTAGAAGCACTAAAAAGTGATCTGACTACCTATACGAAAACATGGATTATATATCCAAAAACCTCCCATCGATCTGTTGCTTGAAATAGCACGATTGATTCTTGAAAAGTATGAATCCAGGTTTCAGGACTAACACTTCAGACATATTGTCGGAGCATCACGGGGAGCAGTCCCTTCCCTGGGACTATATATAGCGATATACAAGCATATCAATCAGCTAATTGCCACATTCCCACACAAAGAAATGATTATATTACACAAACTTTTCGGGATGATGGCTTCATACTGCTACAGGCAAATAAAGCCGTAGCTTAGAGTTTCTTTGAGATGGCTAATAACGCACATCCTCTATTGAAATTCACGTATGAAATATCTGAAAACGAGGCGAATTATCTAGACGTTGCCGTTTTCAAGGGGAAGAGATATTTGACTGACTCAATACTTGATGTGAAATCCTAAACAAAGCTAACTGAATAAGCACCACGGGGAGCAGTCCCTTCCCCGGAACTGTGCGATATAGCGATATATAAGCATATCAATCAGCTAATTGCCACATTCCCACACAAAGAAATGATTATATTACACAAACTTTTCGGGATGATGGCTTCATACTACTACAGGCAAATAAAGCCGTAGCTGAGAGTTTCTTTGAGATGGCTAATAACGCACATACTCCATTGAAATTCACGTATGAAATATCTGAAAACGAGGTCAATTATCTAGACGTTGCCGTTTTCAAGGGGAAAAGATGTTCGACTGACTCAATACTTGATGTGAAATGCTAAACAAAGCCAACTGAAACCTACAAATACCTATACAGCAAATCAGCACATTACGGGAGAACTGAAAGATATGTATACGAAACTGCAATAATACTGCAGACTACATAGACTAGTCAGAATACTTCAAGCAAAAGCTTAAAATGAGAGGATACTCTACCTCGGAAATTACCGACAGAAACAAATACCTCAAGAGGAACGAGGGCATACAGAATAAGTCTGTACTGAAACGACGTATGCGTCATAACGACTTTCAATCCATACACGAAATGGCTGAAAGGGATCTTAAAGAAATACTGGATCACAAACAAACATGCCGAAAACTTTACCAGCCAGCCACAATTATGCTATAGGCGGGGTAAAAGCATCAGTGAAATACTGAAAAAATAAAAAATCTGACCATAACGGTCAATGCGTATAGGCTCCCTGATGAGGGTTTCGCTGGTCAGAAATAAGAATTTTCGACCTAAATAACCCGAAACTTGCACCCACAGATACTAAACAATGAATACTAGGTATAACCTAGAAAACAAAACGGGCAAGTAGGAGTCTGGGTTTTCACCAGTGTTATTGCAGGTGTGGCCCCCTAGGACCAGTATTTATTATACAATACACTTATGACATTATAAAATACATTTATATACTTTCCAGTGTGCACAACCTGAAACATTTCTGGTGGGGCGAAAGATTATATCAAATTTGAGCTACATTGTAATTTTCATATATTCAGCCGCAATGTGCATTTCGGGGGTATGGGAAGGAAAATTTCTACAACTTTGTTGAAACCAGCTGGATGGTCCTCCTTTGTGCTTCCCTGCAAACAAGGTACATATGGGTAGCTGATCCATTAGGACTGTGGCACTCATATGGGACACACAACATTCCGTAAATAATGATAATAATAAATCCGCAAAATTTCACAAAATCCAGCGTGCAAATCAGCCGTTTGAATACCAAACTAAAGCATGTGCCTCAAGATGGGAAGTATGCTTGTTGTAACTGTGCAGATAACAATTCTGGATATCCGGAGCTGTTATTGAATGATATTACCTTCATGGGATGTGTCAGTAGTCCATTGTGTGATTTTCCCCCAAAAAGTCAATATCTCAGAATGGTAAAATGGTAAAAATGCAAAATATACACTAAGCTGCTCTTCTGGAACGGTTATCACATATTGAAATAATCATATAGTCCCTACCAATAACTTAGTAGCCCTAAAGTTTGGTTTCCTCTGATGGTACCGATATATGCCTGGGCCCATGGACTAAATCGTAGTAGCTCCATTTATTCTCGAACGTAAACACCAGAACACGACATAGTTGGGACTCTTCAAGCTATAGATTTTAACATCTATAATGGAGAAGGCGAGTTGTTGGGATGAATGAGAGGAAAGGGAGGAAAAGAGACTACCAAATAGATTGTCAATATCACTCTCAATGGTCTATGTGCATGTCAAGAGTAGACTCTACGCAGTCTTAACTCCAGTCTGCCATTGTCAGGGTTGGTAACCTCGTGAACTGTCCGTGTATATCTAACAGTAGTAGGGATACAATATGATGCCATGATAATGTCCTAACTGCCACTGTTCAATTATTGTTGAGAGTTATTGTTGAATTTATTAGAGCTCAACTTGTAGTTTTATCAGATATATTTTATCTAGAAATTTGTTGATAAATGATTCGAACCTCCTTTCGGGTCAATGGACCGTGTGAATATCGTGTTATACAAGAAGTCCATGCTGTTACTTTGGATAGTGACACTCAAGACGTGACTGAGATACAATATACTTAAAATAAAACGACTTGGATTATCATCTGGATGACAGAAAAATGGTCAGTAATGGAGAAGGCGATGGTAACATGTCTTCACAGAGTCCTCGAAAACTGCTCACCGCTTCGTTCTTGCAAGATACTAATTAAAAATTCTATATATATCTTTCTATTTTTATTTTGTGCCTTCTTGGAGTTTGGTTTTGATAGCGCCCTGTGGAAAAGATATTTCTATAATTGACTCGGAAATGTGCTGCGGACAGCGGCCAGTTACTGAATGTCGGATCTGACGCGTGTATACACATTAGAAGTCACGTCGCAATGTCTGCCATGGCCGATGGCATTGTAGACGGTTCCAATTTGGAAGTAGCCGTTTGATCATATTTCAAACATACCGGCGTGTCGTGAGTCACACTTAAAAGTTTGTTGCAGACACGTTATGGCTACATAAGTCGAACAAAGTTTCTAAACCCCAATTGATAAAGTATAGGCTCCCCGTACCAAACCTTCTCTCCTATCTCCGGAACGACTATCTCTTGTACAGCGAGTAACGTGTAAGGCACATTGTTACCCCAGCATCGTGTTAACATAGGTGTTATCGTTTTCCACACGGGCATGGAAAGTTGAACACATCCGTAGAATTATTAAAGATTCCATGATGAACCTGTAGTAAGAAGGATCATGATTCTTTGAAGAATCCCTTTAACCCTACAAGACCTGGGCCATTTTAGGTCTCTCCCACCCTGGGGGTGTGGGGGAGGGCATTTCGTTGCAGCTTTGGATAAAGGGTTGAAACTTTCCATACCATATATATGACCCAAGCTCCACAAGAAAATGTAAAGTAAAAAGCAAGATGGCCGGCACGCGTCATCTTGTCGAAAGCCATATTTAGCTTATTTTAGGACCGATTTTCCCTTTTTTTTATTTCTCGACAAAAAGTTTTCTCTCAAAATATTTGTATGATCGATAAATATAATAGAGTAATTAGTTTGATAAAATAAATTGCTTTTATGCCATTTTAGGCGAGAAAATGTGAAAAATGGACATACCGAAAACAGGACTTTCTGAGGACACCTCGTGGCCAATGATCCTTTGCACCTAGGATTATGCAAATAGTTCCAAACTGAGATTCGCGGAAAGGTCTATTGTTATCTTCGTTCCTCAGCTGCTGTGAAGAGAGCGTACGACCATAACTTGTTTTTCCTACGAAGTAGGCTCTCATTTGCAAATTGTCCGGTAATGAGTGAGTGAATGAGTGAGTCAGTGTGGAGAAATAAGGAGAACCGTTGACATTAGAACCTTGATTTTTAGCATGAAGGTGCATTAGGGAACTGTTACCAGCAAGTTCTAAGCTGACTAACTTTTGATGAAATTTGACCTACTTAGGTGACCTATAACATTACGCTTGGACCCCCAAGTCATCTTCCTCACCCTACTTCGTAGGTCCTGTGACGTTAGTCACAGTACTCATGTGGTTCTTTGAAAAACAAATTAGGGTCTCTCCAATACCACCTCCAGAACTATTTTTCTGAATGCGTCTTTCGGCGTATTGTTGTACTGGATTAATAGGGACGAGATTTTCTAAAAAAAAAAGAAAAAAAAGTCCACTGAAATATTTTTTCTATGGCGTTCAGTGAATACTAATTTAAAATTTGATGCATTAATAATTTGGTTCTGTAGTAGTCACGCATGCGAAGATCCAACTCCCCATTTTAAGATAAGATAGCACGGGTACATTTGCACTGAACCAGGAAATTGTATCTATTGTTCTGGTAGAGAAAGCAGTTAATTCGTTCGATCCAAACATGTGTGGCAGCTCTATTGACTCTGTATATCAACTTCGCACATCTATTCCCGTGAAGTGTTCCGCCATCATAGCGCCAATGCGCAAGGATATCGCACAGATCGTGGACAGAAGCAGCATACTCATTCTCTCTAAATCTTTGTACAAATTTATTAACTGAATGATTAAATCGATTGTATGTAATAATGTACACATCTACAACACTCTCACGTGGATGGATGGCAGAGAGTAAAGTAAACATTGCCAACCTGTATGTTATGCCCAAGGAGATGTTTGCGCCGCTGGTCGAACGTGGGGTTTTGTCGTACTCAAGTTATATCAATGTTTATATATTGGATATCGAATACGAAACAACATGTATTCTTCGAGATGAATTCGCCATGGAATTTTGCTCATATATATAAATTTTCGTGCGAATTGAAGCAAATAGAATGCTTTTTGTAAAACTATTTTGTCGATGTGCTTCAAGCAGAAATTTGTAAAGGGATTCAGCCTGTATATTTGCAAAAAATCTATACAGAAAACGTTTTCACCAATCTGGATTGAATGCCCCTTGATGACACTGGAGAATTAAAAGGTTAAAAGGAAGTTAAGGGATCACGTCCAATTAATCGAGGCACTTTCTCGATGCCTTCGAGATGGATCGAGAATTTCTCGGCTGAAACCGGGAGGGCAGAACCGGGACCCCTGGCGAAATCTCCCGGTTTGCTCCCGGTTCTATCTCGATGAAAACGTTCCGGTTTTCGAGATGGATATTAAATTAATCGGTAATCTCGAAAGGGGTCCCGGTTTCTATATGTCTGTGTTTCGTTGCCGTTAATTTGGCCGTTTCTTGCATTTTAGGCGATCAGAGTGTTGTGTATGTACCATATTTTCGGGGCGCACGTCAAATACGCATATTTTGACCCAAAATAGAATCCCGATAACGGATTGTTTTGTAGAGCTTTTTCCGTGTTATTCAACGTTTATCCGATATATTCGTGTCCTGATGTTTCCTGAATCCAATTGAAAGAATACGTTTCATTTATCTATATAAAATATAAACATATAATTGAATGTTCTTATCTCACATCGATAATTGATTTTATATCTGGCTGGTATCGGACGCGAAAGAAATGGCACATCAACTGTATAGGACCTGAATATTAATGAGATGGAAGCATGCCTTAATTATTTTTTCTATAAAATTATTTTGAACCAAGCATCGTTACAACCGAGAAATGTTAAATGTTTGACAGGTTTATAATTTGTTTTATAATTTGTTATTATTCAATGCAGAGAATTACTATCTTGTGATATAGTTCAAATAAGGAGTGTCAACACAGTTTTTCTGATATACGCTTGCGTTGTCGGAAATACTGACAATCGGAACTAGAGGTGTTGATAATTCACACCACAGTCGGTCTAAAAAATCTTCGGCTTGAAACAACAGGGGCTAATTTCTCAGTTTGAAAGAAAAAAAACGAAACAATACTTTTGGCGAGCTTGATAATGCTTAATAATAGGTGTTATCGTTTTCCACACGGGCATGGAAAGTTGAACACATCCGTAGAATTATTAAAGATTCCATGATGAACCTGTAGTAAGAAGGATGATGATTCTTTGAAGAACCCCTTTAACCCTACAAGACCTGGGCCATTTTAGGTCTCTCCCACCCTGGGGGTGTGGGGGAGGGCATTTCGTTGCAGCTTTGGATAAAGGGTTGAAACTTTCCATACCATATATATGAGTAGTATACAAGGTGCAAGATGAGTTAAGTTCTCCCCGGATGTAAAAATGACGTCACAATTGAGGGTGTGGCGCCATCTCTACACTATGGATGCAAGGGAGACAACTCGGGCATTGGGGAGTTATTGGGGAGGTGTGCATTGACAAAAAAAAAAAAAAAGTTCGGGCAAAAAAAAAAAAAAAAAAA
>JAVTVY010028438.1:0-11259 GCA_036873755.1 Hanleya hanleyi
ATCACAAATTCTCATTTGCATAAATTTCCTGAATATCAGATTTATACATCAAACTTCAATATCTCGGCAACCGTTTGGAATATTTACATGCGGAAACTTTCTCAGAATGTTGAGTACTTTCCTCTCTAAAAAGTAACTCAAGACTATGTGGGCTCCCTTTTAATTGGCTAAATCCGATTTATCCGATGGGCCAACGGATGTACATAGCTATGATTCAATTTTACTTTTCTATCCTGAGGTCGGGCGATTTGTCGAGTCGATATCCCCACCTTGCCCACTCCCCAACCTTGTATGCAGGCAAATCAGACTACACGTCACCTGCCATACAGAAAGTCAATCTAGGTGCATTTCATTTGTAAGATATTTTTGGAGAGAATAATATTGATTTGCCCTGTATTTATAAACATGCACTGATTTTTTAATAGGAGGTAGGAGAATTGCTTGCATCATCATCAGTCCATTGGGATGCGCTATTCTATGTCAAATACCAGATGCTAAACTACTTATAAATGTAAATATTTTAAATTTCTCTTTTATTTCGCCGAAGTAAAAAATTTGTCCTATTTTCAGACGGATCATTGTCTTATTATTTATGTTGTCGAGTTATTTTTCCACACGTGTTGCGACAGATATATGCCTTGGCCACGGGGCTCTGCTGACGTGTGTTGAAATTGAGCATTCAGTTAGGCCCGTTCGATCATAAACGGGCATTAGTAATGTTCACCCAACGCCCGGGGGCATTCTCAATGTGCCTATATAAATATGCCCCAGGTAGTAGAGTGACATGCAGTGGGGTGAAACGGTCCATTTTTGTTTTCAATAACTGATTTGAATGCTATTCTACTAAGAGATTCGATCAAACTCGGAAATTGCAAGTTGGAAGTTGGAAATCGAAAATCGGACATGTTTCTCTCTTGCTTTCGTAGCTACTGGCACATCGAAAACATTAAATGTATACACCTCTCAATGGCTTGCAGCGCTCACAATTGTGTGTTTCTCACATGTTGTATTGTCTTATCCAATGTATTCATTCATTCATCTGCATGACAGGTGATCGCTTATCCAGAAATCTAGCATCGCTTATATAACACGAAACTAATTAAATTGTCAACGCGCAGTACACGTTGTTACGATCTCTGTTCTATGATCGTAAATGATTAACACACGATAATGTTCATAGTTTAAACAACTGTATTTTAGCTGAACAACTTGGGCGGAAGTACATGAGACGCCAGTACACATGCTCACAGAGAGGGTAACTTAAAGTTCTGACTAGGAACTGGAATGGGTTAATGAATAGCTGTAATATCACAACATCCCCTTTTCTCTGAAGATTTATACAATCAAAATATGTAAAAGGGAAATGAATGACTAGACAATTAATTTTATCGATATGTGAGCACCGTACTGTAATTACGCGATTACAGTGAAATAAAGTTTTCATTAGATATTGAATTGTTGTATTTAGTTGATTTGAATAGTTCAGTTCTTCTGATTTCAGTTCTTCAGTTCGTGTTAATTTGTGGCTCAATAGGCGGCGTAACCTTAATCAAAATTGTCAAATTTATATTCTCGTTAACTATTAAGAAACTTATGGATAACTGACTCCATGTGAAAAGTAACAATTAACTTATCTACAGATAAACTGAATGATCGTCATCACAGGCGTCAGTTCATGAGTTCGCAAGATGACGTGTCCAGATTACATGTCCATGACTTGTGGTGCTTTTACGATTCGGCCACTGCGGGTTGTATAAGCCGAACTATTGGATTGACCAGATGCCAAACTACCCTTCTCGACAGATGAAGGAGGGCGAATGGCCATACTGCCCTTCACAGATGGTAAAGGAGGGCCTTCAGCCTCACTACCCCCAGAATTGGGAGGGCTGTTTCTGGTATGATACCGCGAGGTCACATCTGATGATGACTCCCATTCATCCGAGCTCCATGAGGAGGGAAAATATTTTGTATTCTTGAGGTCGAACCTGACCTGCTCGTCGGATCTTGGATTGTGATTTTCTGGCCCGGTGTCAGGCTTGGTAGCTCTGTGGTATGTCGGTCATAGTATTGTTTTTGGATTCGTTGTTTCTCGGCAAGTCTGTCTGTGACAATATCACTGCCTCGTTCTCTGTGGATTCCTCGTGGCAGGTTGTCTTGAATGGTTCTCCCAAGCAACATTTCGGCTGGGGCTGGTAGTTTATGATCTACCGGTGTGTTGCGAAGGCAGAGGAGAGCTAGGTTTGGATCACTGTTAGTTTGTTTCGCCTTCTTGAGTACTTTCTTTACTGTTTTGACTTGACTTTCAATAAAGTATCGAGGTGAGCTTGTCTGAATGCGAAAACCATAGTCCGAAGCAAATTTCCGGAACGATTCTCCATCATAATGAGGACCGTTGTCACATCGAACAATTTCAGGAATCCCATGTTCACTGAATATTTGTTTCATCATTTCGGCTACAGTGTTGCTGGTACTCTTCCCTGTGGGAATTTTCCTGACGAAGGAGTACTTGGAGTAATATTCTGCTATCAGGAGGTATTCTTCATCTCCTATATAAAACAAATCAGAACCCAATGTGTGCCAAGCCCTGGGTGGCACATCTGAAGGGATAAGTGGTTCCTTAGCTTGGCCGCTGTGGAACTTCTGACATGTTGTGCAGGATTTTGTCATTTCGTCGATATCCCTGTTGAGATTACGCCAGCAGACCATCGTCCATCGATAGTTCATTCCTATATGTCAAGTATGGTTTCGTCAAGGTGTCAAGTTCCTTCTGTGTATTAGGCCAACCACTGTAGATGATCTCCTTGAGGGAGTTCAACTCCGGATCCTGTGCAGTTTCCTGTTTTAGGCGATTTATCATTCCAGCCGTGAACTGCGGGCAAATTTCATGGATTTGGATATGCATGTCAGCTACCGGTCTTTTGTCCTCCGGTGAAAGTCTGGACAGGGCATTGGCAAGAAGCATCTCCTTTCCAGGTTTGTACTTTATAGTTAGAGAGTAAGGCTGTAGGCGGAGAAGCATTCTCTGTAACCGTGGTGGAGCAGAGGTAAGGTGTTTCAAGTGTATCGATTCCAGCGGCTTGCGTTCTGACTCCACAATGAAATTCTGCCCATACAGGTCAGTGTGAAAACGTTCACATCCGTAGACCACAGCCAATATTCCCTTTCTATGTTAGCATACCTTGATTCTGCCTCTGTGAGTGCTTTGCTGGCGAATGCTATAGGTTTTCCTCCTTGTATCAGTGCAGCTCCTAAACCTTTCATAGAAGCGTCAACCTGAAGCGTCAACTTTTGTGTCGGGTCGAAGTAAGCGTGTGTCATTTCAGTGCTGATGGATTGTTTTATGCGGTCAAACACCATCTGGTGTGATGCTGTCCAGTCAAAGCTATTGCCCTTCTTGAGGAGGTCACGGAGGGGAGCTGTCTCAGTGCTGAGGTTGGGTATGAAGGATCTCATGTAGGTTGCCAATCCTAAGAATGCTTGTAGTTCCTGATTGTCTGTAGGGGGGGTACATGTTTTGTAATGCTGATATCTTTGATGGGTCAGGCTTGACTCCACTTCCACTGCAGATGATGCCGTAGAACTTAATTTCATCTCTTCTCACACGGGTTTTATCTGGATTAAGTCGAATTCCAGCTTCCTGGCAACGATTCATGGCCCCATGAAGGTTTCTATCATGGTCTTGGATCGATTTCCCAAAAATTACGAGGTCGTCACATATTCCAATGACCCCTTCGCATCCTTCGAGTCCATAAGGCATCCTCAAGAAGCGATATCTACCAAAAGGTGAATTACATGTGGTCAAATAACGGGAAGCTTCATCCAATTGCACGTTCCAATAACCGCATTTCTCGTCGGTTATAGAGAAGACCTTAGCTCCGCTCAATTTTGGCAAGATCTCTTCTAATGTTGGGGTTACATGGTGATCTCGGCGAATAGCTTTGTTTAGATCCTTAGGATCTAAGCATATTCGGATTCTGCCGTTAGGTTTCCTCCTATACACTAAACTGTTAACCCAGGCTGTTGGTTCCCCTTCTCTGACTTTTGTAATGATTCCCAATGTTCCATCTCGTCGAGTTCTCGCTTTATGTCGTTTTGTAATGCTACTGGAACTCGTCTGGGGGCATGAATTACTGGTGGAACGGATGGGTCAAGAGTAATGTGATATTCACCATTTAATTTTCCAATTCCTTGGAATATTTCAGGATACTGGGACATCAAGTCTGATTTGTCTTTGATGGGTTTGTTTGTATCCAGTGACTTAGCGTGCGGTATCTCTGTGTCATTGGCTTGTACAGCGCAGTTCAAGGTAACAAGCTTAAGCTGAAGTGATGTGGGTAACCCGATAATTGCTGGACCCTGTGCTTCTGTGATGAAGAAGGTTGCTGATGTATCCATACCCTTGTATGTACATGGGATGGTGCATGTTCCATATTGTTTTATGAGTGTACCACCGTAGGCTGTCAGCACAGTATTAGATTTCTTCACAGATCCCGTTTTCGGGTAACCGTTTGCATCCAATTTCCTAGGATACATCCTGCGGAAAATCCTAAGAGGTAAATATTACCTTGCGCTCCTGTGTCGAGTTTCGCTTTCACTAATGTATTCCGTATATCACCGATATCGACGTCGATGGTAACGAAGACTTCATCCTTTTGGGGTTTCTCTTCCTGTTGTTGAAGGCTGTTCATTTCAACAGACTCGAATGTGATTGACTCAAATTGGTCATACATGTCTGAAGGTTCGTTCCGTTCCATGGAATGGAATCTGGGACGGTTTCTGTGTGCGCTTTGTTGTCTGTTTCGGTTATTGTTTGATTTTGAACGCCAACGAGATTTAGATTTTTCCCTTTCTTTGGATCGGCCCCGATTTTGATTTTGCTGATCAGATCTGCATACCTTTGCCCAGTGATTAGATTTCCCACAGGTATCGCATGTGCTGCCGAATGCCGGGCATTCACTCTGTGGCTTGAAAGAATGATCTGTTTCACAGTATCTGCATTTCCTACTGGAATGTGCTTTTGCATAACTAATGGAAACATTATCATGTTTGCCATCTGAGAGAGTTTCCATGTGCGATATTGTTGCCTCATAGGTTCTGGCGATAGGTTATGGCAATATCAACAGCTTTATTCAGAGATAAATCATCGCCTTTTGCTAATAAGCGTTCCTGAATTTTGGAGTGTTTTGTGCCTACTATGAGCTGTTCTATTAACCTTTCTTCTGTTTCTTGGTTATCACGGAACTTACATTTGGTTGCATGATTCCGACATCGAGTCATGAAATCATCAATCGTCTCATCAGGTTTCTGCTTAAATTGTTGAAGCTGATGTCGTGCAAGCCGATAGTTAACCTTTGGGACCAGATGTTTGTCAGATTTCTCCCAAATTTTCTCTGGCTTGGTTTTATGCCTCTGGATTGTCCCAGGTCCAGCTGTTAAATATGTCAACACCAGTTCTCCCTATCCATAACAGAACAAATGAAGTTTTCTCTTTTTCTGTTTTCTCTGAGAATGGACCTTGAAATATTAACTCACAGTACTGTTTGAATCGGTTAAATTCATCTGGAAGATCTCCGACATCCCAGTTGAGGGAAGGCGGTGTGAACCCCGTAGCTGTAGCCATGTCTAAACACTTTATTTCTTTGAGTGTACTGAAATTTACTTCTTTGAGTGTACTGAAATTTCAATGTTAGCTGTCAGTTATCTGTTTCAATATTTTGGAATTTTTGAATGTTTCAATAGCCGCACAGCGTGAAGTCCTTTTAGTAGGCCTAACCCGATACACCAAATTAAAGCATGCTCTTGCGACTATGCCAGCCAGGGACCACGCGCTGACAGTTAAGTTGGTGTCATGTTACATGAGGGAGGTGACAGGGTAATTGAATTGTATTACGATCCCCACCTGCCATTTAGTTGTTACGGATGTCATGGGCCTAGAGGTATAGAAGTGGGGGAAAACGTCATAAAGTTTCCGGCCTATTCATAATTTGGCTTCTCCCTCACTTTGATTCAAACAAGAATGCAAGTTCCGGTTAGCCCCATGCAATTAGCACGTTAAATTTTGTTGGGTAATACCCGGATATTAGCTATATATCTTATTTCATAGCACCAAAATGCCCTTGCGAAATTACGGTGGCCCGTTAGGGCCATTGTCGTTTTCTTTCGATTTTCTGTGTTTTTCTTCTATTTCCGAAGAAACCAACTTAATTTTATAGGTTTTCCGAAATAGCTCGGAAGCTCTGATTGGCCTAGATATTCCATGGAAATGACACTAATTCGTCGGAATGCAGTGACTCTCGTCAACGCTCGTCGTTACGCCTGAACACCCGTCTCAACGCCTTAACGCTTCAATTTAACGCCTTATCTTAACGCCCTAACTTAAGGCATTAACGTCATATCGTAACACCTTAGCGCATTGTCAACCGTTCAATCACACGCACATATTTTGACCATGGTCCTCTGACTATGAGGCGCCGTTTGTGACAATATTGTCAACGACAAATATATAGCGGTAAAACCAAAAAATAAAGTCGCCGTTTTGTGACACAAATATATAGAGGTAAAACCAAAATATAAAGTCGCCGTTTGTGACAATATTGTCAAACACAAATATATATTTAAAACCAAAATATAAAGTGACTTGGCAAATATAGTTTAGTTTAAAATATATATATATACAAAAATATTTTGTAAATATATATATAACGATATAAATGGGGCCTATGTATGTTAATTTTTTTTAAATATATATAAATATTTTTTGAAAATAAAAATAAATGTATAAATTTGACGTAAATATAAAGTACACGCAAACCGGATATGCCCAAAGGAAGCTGCGCAAACGACGTTGCGCGAGTAATACTGGTTAATCAAAAACTGCAACTGGGTTCTGATGCGAAACTATGACAGCGGTGAAAGCCACTCGCATGTCACAGATGTGGCGAATCAAACAATATGATCACGTACCTAAACATATCTCAGTTCACTGCCATAATTATTTAGTAAAGGCCTATTCCAATTTTCAACAATTACTGTTATCATTTACAATCGTACTTCAGAGTTATCACATCAATTAGATATAAATACAGATATAAATACATCTACGTATAAATCACCATAAGGTATCCTAGCCTGCAGCCAATATCACGGCCTGTCCCTTTGATGTTCAATGTACGATTCCGCCGGCCAAGTCGTTGGTTGCTATTTGCCGCATAAAAGCATCAACAGAAGTTGAAATAAGACATGCGCAGTAGTTCTACGTAAAAATAACGATGTATTAATTATGCGCAACACAAATATTAGGCAATTTGAAATCATACTGAATATGAGCATATTTCATTTGATCAGAATATGACCATTCATAGCTTAGTTATAAGACTTTATAATTATATTGTCGTTTTGTATATTTTGTCGTTTTTCGATAATTTCCGCATTTCCATACAAGACAAAAATTTGCAGGGAACTTGGTATAAGTACAGCGAATGCTCATGAGGAACTCTTGTATCATCAAACGTACCGTTCTCAAATTATGAAAGAACCATGGCGCCTACTGTGGGAACCACAAGAGTAGTAGAGAAAACTGATTTCGGGTCACATTGACCGTTGACCTCAAAAATTTGCATATTGAGGAAAAAAGCTACCTCCGAACACAGAAGAGTTCCAATTTTTGCTTTGACAGCCAATCAGAGGCGAGTATTTTGACCTCGGCGTGGAAGACAAGGTCACATGACGTTTGACCTCGAACTCCTTCGCGGTGATGCGGTCTGGCGGTGATGCGGTCGCGGGAAGAAGCCTCCGCGGACAGAAAGTAGTCCACATACTTCAAATACAATGCGCAGTAGAGAAAGGGTATGGAAATAGACGTGTTGGGGTCTAGGTGGGCCGATTGGATCGAGTGAGGTATCAATGTGAAGCCTATGTGAGGGGGCATCCGCCTGGACTAGTGTCTCGGTCGTTGTCAACATTCTGCGCATGCGCAGACAGGGAATTGTGGGAAAAGGGTACGGAAATAGACGTTTTGAGGTCTAGGTGGGCCACTGATGGGCCGATGGGATCGAGTGAGGTATTTTTGTGAAGGATACGTGAGGGAGCATCCACCTGGACTAGTGTATCGTTCGTTGTCAACATTCTGCGCATGCGCAAACAGGGAATTGTGGGAAAAGGGTATGGAAATATACGTTTTGGGGTCTAGGTGAGTCCCTAGTGGGCCGATTGGATCGAGTGAAGTATCAATGTGAAGCATTCGTGAGGAAGCATCAACCTGGACTAGTGTGTCGACCGTTTTCGACATTCTGCGCATGCGGAGACAGGGAATTGTGGGAAAAGGGTATGGAAATAGACGTTTTGGGGTCGAGATGAGCCCCTAATGATCCTATGGTGCCGTATGAGGTCTTATTTTGAAGCTCTCGTGAGGGAGCATCCCCCTGGACTAGTGTGTCGCCCGTGTTCAATATTCTGCGCATGCGCAAACAGGGAATTGTTGGAAAATGGTGTGGAAATAGACGTTTTGCGGTCTAGGTGGGCCACTAATGGTACGATGGAGTCGAGTGAGATATCAATGTGAAGCAGTCGTGAGGGAGCATCCGCCTGGGCTAGTGTCTCGGCCATTGTCAACATTCTGCACATGCGCAGACAGGGAATTGTGGGAAAAAGGTATGGAAATAGACGTTTTGGGGTCTTGGTGGACCACTATTGGTCCTATAGAGTCGTATGGGGTATCAATGTGAAGCATTCGTGAAGGAGCATCCGACGGGGTGGGTAAGACGAGGATCCGGAGCGAAACGGTGAAATTTTTGGAAAAGTACCGGGTAGGTCTGTATATAGGCTCATATAGTCCCATACTGGCTATATGGGGGGAGGGGTGGTCAAATTTTTTCGTGGGCTTTACTATGGCTTGTGGGGTCTCGTTTTTCTCGTCTCGTCATTTAGAGCACAACGGGAAGGGTCCCGGAGCGAAGCGGTGAAATTTTTGGAAAAAGTACCGGGTAGGTCTGTATATAGGCCCATATAGCTCCATACTGGCTATATGGGGGGAGGGGTGGTCAATTTTTTTTTTGGTGGGTTTTACTATGGGTTGTGGGGTCTTGTTTTTCACGTCTCGTCATTTAGAACATGATGGGAAGGGTCCCGGAGCGAAACGGTGAAATTTTTGGAAAAGTACCGGGTAAGGCTGTATATAGCCCCAGTTAAGCTCCATACTGGCTATGGGGGTATAGGTCCAACCTGGGAAATTCACACACGTTCATTGTGATATGGGTTGTTTAGTCTTGTTTTTCACGTCTCGATAGGAAGGGTCTCGAAGCGAAACGGTGAAATTTTTAGAAAAGTTCACAGAGGCCTGGGTAAGCCCATAGGCCTATACTGCATGGCTATGGGGTATAGGTCCATACGGGGTGTACGTTTTGGGGTCTAGGTGATCCCTAATGATCCTATGGTGTCGTATGAGGTCTTATTTTGAAGCTCTCGTGGAGGAGCATCCGACTAGACTAATGGTTCGTCCGTTTTCAATAGTCTGCGCATGCGCATTCTGGCCGTAGTATAGAAAGCAGGCATTTGGGGGGGGGGTATGTGGGGTGTGCTTGGGGTAGAGATGGACCGCTATGGGTCCGAATGGGTCGTGCAAGGTGTCAAAGTGAAGCTTGTGTGAGGTAGAGTCAGAATGGCCTGTTTTTAAGTGCAAGTCGCGTTAATCTGCGCATGCGCAGTTGATTGTAGTAAGTAAAGTGGTCATTTTGGGGCAGTACAGGAAGGTATTTAGGGTAGGGATGGACCATCCTTGATCCGAATGTGTCCTAGGAGGTGTCATTTTGTAGCTCTCGGGGTGTAGACCCCGATTTGGGGGCTGTCCACAGCATATGTGATGTCATCGGTCACGTCATCAGTACGAGTGGTAGCAAAAGTGGGCATTTTGGGGCAGCGAAGGAAGGTATTTGGGGTAGAGATGGACCATCTTTGGTCCGAATGTGTCTAGGGAGGTGTCATCTTGTAGCTCTCGGGGTGTAGATCCGATCTGAGGGCTGTCCACAGCATCTGTGACGACATTGGTGACGTCATCAGTACGAGTAGTAGCGAAAGTGGGCATTTTGGGGCAGTGAAGGATGGTATTTGGTGTAGAGATGGACCATCCTTGGTCCGAATGCGTCGTGGGAGGTGTCATGTTGTAGCTCGGGGTGTACACCCCGATTTGAGGCATGTCCGCAGCATCTGTGACGTCGTCGGTGGCGTCATCAGTACGAGTAGTAGCGAAAGCGGGTATTTTGGGGCAGTGAAGGAAGGTATTTGGTGTAGAGATGGACCATCCTCGGTCCGAATGCGTCGTGTGAGGTGTCGTCTTGTAGCAACGCCCGCCAACACCAAGTTCAATGCTTCAACGCCCTGGTGAAATAGCTCAGAAGCTCTGATTTTCTAGCTATTCCATGGAATTGTCACTAATTCTTCGAATTGCAGTGACGTCCGTCGTTACGCCTTGACAGACCAGAGAGAGAACAACAACAACAACAAGGATGACACTTGAGAGAACAACAACAACAAGAAGTTTTTCCATATAGTTTATTCTCCCCAATGTTACATCATACCCACGCTGGGGGAGCCGCGGTGGGTATGTTTACAATTCAAGAAGACTCTTGTCCAGTCAGAGGCCACCATTTGCATCTGTCATATTCGTTCCTGTTCGTTAGATGTATTCTTGCCCAATCAGAAGTCTCCATTTCAGAAAGTTCCATCTTCGGCCATGTTCGCTCTGAACCGTTTGTTCTAATCATCGTCGGGCAGGCCAGGATACCGTTGAGGCAACATATCCTCAGATAGTTTGCGCATTCTGAGTATTTATCAGTGCATGGATGAATACATTCACCCGATGGGAAGATTCCGTAATTTGGTCTCGAAGAACGTAACATTGGTCACCCTCTCTACGACCCATTGGAAGTTGAGGCGCTGTTCATAGGCCCATCCCAAGACATCCAATTGGTCCACTTGGTCCCAGCACGGGCTGTAGCGACGCCCGGTTAATGATGGTAAACGGTTGGTCAAATACCCGGATGTTACTGCTCGGGTAAAAGTATCGAAAAGAATGGCCTTTGGTGGCAAGCTCTCACTTCGCCCACTGGCAAATCTCCTCTCTCCTCGTGCAAAGATCACACCCGGCCAAGGGTACACCTTCAAGGCAGGCCAGGCATCGCTGGCGATGGTAGCGGAGATCTCCGGGCTCTCCCTGGTTGAGCTGTAACTCACACTGTAGAAATCATCTATCATTTCCATAGTTAT
>JAVTVY010028439.1:0-10089 GCA_036873755.1 Hanleya hanleyi
ACTGATCAGTTTAGTCTCTGATTGTTTACTAGTTTAAAGTAGATATATGGGTCTCCCCCTGTACAGAGCCCCATCTGTTTACATAGAGGTCATGTGATTTTGCCTTCAAAACTACTAAGCACATGGCATATTGTCCTCTTCTGTTCCAACTGCCACTGAGGGAAGACATGAGCTGCAGTCTGCATCTTTATCTTTTGTAAACAGGTGAGAGAAGTTTACTAATTTTCAATTTGAGTTAAACAGTATTTGCAATTGACTTGTTAAGGGTTTAGTGCAGCGGTGTGTTGAGATTTTGCTGTGTTAACTAGGCAGATTTAGCTGCAAAGTTATTTGAAACTTGTAGTGCTTTGTTTTTAACGGGTGTCATATATTTGAGCATAATCTAAATTTTAGAGACGAATCTTGCACTGTTTGGTGATGTTTGTTACTAGCTGCTGGATGTTGGTAACTTGCTTTACCATGCCTCGATCAGTGTTTAGGTTTATTCTGTTATATTTTAGGCTCAGAGGGGATCTGAATTCTCCCTTTGTAAGGTGTGTTGTTCCATGGAGGCATTGCCTGCCTAACTCTGTTGTTTTAGGGTATTTAATGACACAGCAGATCTCAATACATTGATTGTCATAGATCCTTTGAGTTAATGTTTATACTATATTCAAACTAAAGGTTTGATTTGTTAATTATAAACATTAACAGATTTGAATAATTTCAAGTAAGAGTATTTGAATACTTAATTTGCCTTTTTGGTCAACTGATCTAACATATATGTGTTTGTTGACACGATGGATATGCTTCATCGCCACATCACTATTTCCTAGAGTATTTGAGAACATACGCCCTTTCTATTGATCTCCTTATATCTGTTTGTGTCATATGGACATATGGTCCAAAATATGACATTTATGCAGTGGCTGGGTTTTTCATAGATATTTAGTGTGTCAAAGATAATTTTGGTATTGTGTTGTGGCGAGGGTATGTTCCACGTGTCAACAATTTTATGTATTTGTCATGCAAAGTATATTTGTGCATGCCCTCTTCTGTTCCAACTGCCACTGAGGGAAGACATGAGCTGCAGTCTGCATCTTTATCTTTTCTAAACAGGTACTGCAGTCATGTTCTTCCCAAACCAACATTAGAGCCATGCTCTGGCTGTACCCAGAGCATGATGACAGCCCACCAGGCATGTCATTTTCGGGCAGACTAAAATTATTACGAAATTATCAAAGTACCAAAATTGAAAGCATCTCATTTATCTGCAATATTATACACAAAATTGATATGGATTGATTGATTAAAACATATTTCATCCATATCACATATACTGTGTTTGTCTGAGTTCCTGAGTTGAGCAGTACATGTAATACAGTCATGTTAACACACCCGAGTCCACTCCCGAAAACATGTAAGATAGTTTCGTAGACAAATCAACGTCACGATACCAACATGTCTTACAACATGTGAGACGTCCATATATATACCATGGACAAACAAGTCTTACATTTGGCGCCCGATGGGGGACATGGTGTGGATATATACGATGTGACCGTTGCAGTATATCTCTTCCAGGGACTTCTCAGACTTGCATTGTATAATTTGAAGGCAGCCTGGTATTTATTACTTGATTAGATCTTTCGGCTAATACCAGACTGGCCTATTTGTGTACTTATAGCTTTAATTCATCTCAAAGTGACCTTGGCAACTCCAGAATCTTGTTTGTGTATTTGTGGGTTGGAAGGCTGTGATATAATCAGAGATTAGTGTACTGGTGAGATAATAATGTTCAGAGGATAAGAAATGTGGTCCTATTATTCAATTTCTGTTCCCTTATGACCTTGTGCCCTGTATTTAGTGATTGTCTCTAGGTTTGCTGAAGTTATCTGTGATAAGGAAGCTTCATGCCTGAAGAATAAGCTTGGGGTTTGGCAAATGGTATCAGAATTGAGATTAGGCCACTTGTTTGGAACTTCCTGAGCAATCTTGAGTTTCAGATAAACACTGAGACTATGTTCCTAATTTTGATCTCTGATTATAGCCTATCTTACATACCCCAATATTAAACTGGAATATTATAGTTGCCATGGATAAACTTTAGAGACTGAAAATTGAAGCACTTTTTTTCGGCAATTGAATTTGAAGTCCATTTTGACAATTTTGGCAACTTAACAGTACAGATGTTTTGACAGTCCATCACATAGACGTCTATTATTCAGTGTTAATTTCACATTAGATTTAATCTGGATCTGAGGGACTAACGAACACTCGTTGTGGGGTTAGTTTGAGCCATGCCATATCTTGATGCAGCCTCGTCCTCAGATTGATAAATCTGTGGAATTAACCTGGAGACATCTGTACATTTATCAAAATTGCCCATACTGCCATCAGCCAGTGAGGTTTAGAAGGAAACCTGGAGAATCAAATGACCTGACTGGACAGTCCATGTATCTCGCTCTAGGGACCATACCCCCAACTAAATTGGATGTTGATGATGTCAACGCCATGGGAAAACCTGGGACTTAGCCCTGATGGAAGTGCCAACAATGGATTCCCGGATTTTGAACTATTGGACCGCTCGTGAATGCTTATCTGGACATTTCGTCTTTTCGGCATCTGCTGTTATGAACTTTTATGTGGTGCATTTGCAGGTTTTATTAAAATGGCAGAACTATCAGTAAAAGTCGTGAAACACAATTTACGCAAATAATTTCCGGACAATTTCTTAACGTGTCACCTTTATTGATATAACATACTTACTATCTATGAATCGGATACAGGTAAATGTATAGCTTATCACTATTTCAAGTTGTTTAACAATTTGTATTTGTTAATACCTGTATCAATGTTTTCCCCATATTCACATATCCCGTTTGTTTATGTGTCTTGTAATATGGCTGAGGGAATTTTACATTGGGTTTTGGCTAATGAGTTGATGTTAGTTGACAAAGACCATGGTGCTCATACAATATATGAGATATTTATGACACTATATATGCATACTGTGCATCCATGTTAAATGGATGCTTTAGGTTTCTCTAAATCAGAATGCAGGATCACGTCCCATCAGGACTTGATAACGTCACCTGTCATTATATTTAGATGCCTGGGATGAAGCAGGGAGCCGGTTTACCTGTGACTGGTAACGATTATACGGAAATTCCTGATACATTATATAAGTATGTGTCAGAGTTTTGTTTTAAGTTACCTCCCTATGTATGATTCAGTTGCATTGGTCTGTTGTCTGTTGATATTTTGCTCCAGTCATTGTCTACACTCTTGAGATATGCGTGGACTTTACATTTTCATTTGTCAACGGTTTACCAACATTTAAGTGTTAACATTTTCATTTTAAGAGCAGTTACCATAAATTGGGTTGAAGAATTGTAAACGTGTCTTTAAATTGTCTGGGAATTTACTATAATTGACTCGTGGGCCATCTTATAATTGAATCTTTGTTATTCATCGTGTAAGTAAAGCTCGACATGTAATGAGCAGCTAATCACATTGGTTGTATTTTGGTTGAAATATGTCCTACGTTTGTTACCAGGTATTTTTCTAGTGGTACCATGATAGGTTGCGTAGTGAATGTATAATGTTGGTGTATGAGACACTTAAATACTTTTGGCATATTCATCTTTTTGTTTTCATTGCATAATACTTGTCGACGTTAGGAGTCCCATTACATAAGAAATTCACCTTTTCAAACACTATCTTGAATCACCTTCTTTGTAAATTTACATTGAAAATAGATTTATCGGTATACTTCATCTCGCCTGAATATTTAACACCTATTTGTTTGCCTATCTGTTGTTATCCATATGAATTACAGATATTTGTATCTTTTTATTACTTTCACCTGGCAGGCTGTGGGACTGATTCCACCAGTGGTGTGTGGAACTTTTGATCTCGATTTCGGCTCAAAATTCCTCTTCTAAGGAGGGGTGAATGTAACCCCTCAGAGACTGATCAGTTTAGTCTCTGATTGTTTACTAGTTTAAAGTAGATATATGGGTCTCCCCCTGTACAGAGCCCCATCTGTTTACATAGAGGTCATGTGATTTTGCCTTCAAAACTACTAAGCACATGGCATATTGTCCTCTTCTGTTCCAACTGCCACTGAGGGAAGACATGAGCTGCAGTCTGCATCTTTATCTTTTGTAAACAGGTGAGAGAAGTTTACTAATTTTCAATTTGAGTTAAACAGTATTTGCAATTGACTTGTTAAGGGTTTAGTGCAGCGGTGTGTTGAGATTTTGCTGTGTTAACTAGGCAGATTTAGCTGCAAAGTTATTTGAAACTTGTAGTGCTTTGTTTTTAACGGGTGTCATATATTTGAGCATAATCTAAATTTTAGAGACGAATCTTGCACTGTTTGGTGATGTTTGTTACTAGCTGCTGGATGTTGGTAACTTGCTTTACCATGCCTCGATCAGTGTTTAGGTTTATTCTGTTATATTTTAGGCTCAGAGGGGATCTGAATTCTCCCTTTGTAAGGTGTGTTGTTCCATGGAGGCATTGCCTGCCTAACTCTGTTGTTTTAGGGTATTTAATGACACAGCAGATCTCAATACATTGATTGTCATAGATCCTTTGAGTTAATGTTTATACTATATTCAAACTAAAGGTTTGATTTGTTAATTATAAACATTAACAGATTTGAATAATTTCAAGTAAGAGTATTTGAATACTTAATTTGCCTTTTTGGTCAACTGATCTAACATATATGTGTTTGTTGACACGATGGATATGCTTCATCGCCACATCACTATTTCCTAGAGTATTTGAGAACATACGCCCTTTCTATTGATCTCCTTATATCTGTTTGTGTCATATCGACATATGGTCCAAAATATGACATTTATGCAGTGGCTGGGTTTTTCATAGATATTTAGTGTGTCAAAGATAATTTTGGTATTGTGTTGTGGCGAGGGTATGTTCCACGTGTCAACAATTTTATGTATTTGTCATGCAAAGTATATTTGTGCATGCCCTCTTCTGTTCCAACTGCCACTGAGGGAAGACATGAGCTGCAGTCTGCATCTTTATCTTTTCTAAACAGGTACTGCAGTCATGTTCTTCCCAACCCAACATTAGAGCCATGCTCTGGCTGTTTCCAGGGCATGATGACAGCCCACCCGGCATGTCATTTTCGGGCAGACTAAAATTATTACGAAATTATCAAAGTACAAAAATTGAAAGCATCTCATTTATCTGCAGATTTATACACAAAATTGATATGGATTGATTGATTAAAACATATTTCATCCATATCACATATACTGTGTTTGTCTGAGTTCCTGAGTTGAGCAGTACATGTAATACAGTCATGTTAACACACCCGAGTCCACTCCCGAAAACACGTAAGATAGTTTCGTAGACAAATCAACGTCACGATACCAACATGTCTTACAACATGTGAGACGTCCATATATATACCATGGACAAACAAGTCTTACATCAATCTGAAAAAAAGCAGGCTCTAACAATGCACGATCCATGGTGGTAGGTCAAAGGGTTGGTCAAACACTTGGACGTTGGGGCTGCTTTAGTAATAACACAATTGCTCTGTTTGTTTATGACGTAGAATGTACCCAGAGGATACAGGTGAAAGACGGTGGCTTAATTTTCAAAGATGGCTTCCACATAGCTGCGTAGACCTGTGGGTTTGCTAAGGCAGAAATTGTAGATGTTCAGCAGACGGTGATGGCGATGGAAACACTGTTGGATCATGGACCAGTGGCGCCGGTACGTAGCACTCACTGGAAGGCAAGACCTCACAAGGTACATCCACAGATTCGCCCACGAAATGCTCTTCATTGCTAGCATGGGATGGTGTGACGGGTTGGATGCATCTCGAACAAGGGCCTCTGAACACATGGGATGGGTGGGCCTTCTATTTGTTTATGACGTAGAATGTACCCAGAGGAAACAACTCATCTGATGTTAATGTTTGAGCATCGTGGACATCTGATGGAGTAAAAGCATCAACATGGGGTAAACCTCGCAAAAGCAAGAATACCCAGAAAACTAACCTGTAATGCCCGACGTCGTACGGTTTAAATTTTCTACCAAAACAATGAATCTACATATATTTGTCGAGTGACAGGTACAGAGGGCGGGCCAGCAGAGTTCTACCACATACAGGTAATGAATTGGAGCGATATGCAACCATATGACTACAGGAAAGTATTCATAGACAACTAACATTCAGACCCGAGAATACAGTGGATTCTCGGACGTAGCCTTAGAGACTGAATTATCCACACGGTCCCTAGCACCGGCTTAAGCAGAATTAGATACGCTAGCTCGGGAGCTGTGATGACAGATCACCTCAAACAACTGGTCTGATATTAATGGATGAGCATCATGGACGTCTGATGGAATAAACGCCTTAACATGGGGTAACCTGGTAAATGTGAGAAACTTGGAAAAACTACCTGTAATGTCCGACGTCGTACAGCTTAAATTCCCCACCGAAACAAACCTGCATATATTTCTCGAGTGACATGTACAGAGGGTGGGCCTCGGGGACGAACAGTCCACTAGCAGAATCCTACCATATACAGGTAATAAATTGGAGCGATATTGCAAGAGGTGGAAAAAATTGATGGCTTCTGGTGACTAAAAAGCAACCATATGACTACAGGAAAGTATTCGTCGACACCTAACATTCAGACCCGAGAATACCGTGGATTCTCAGAGTGAGACGAAGCCAGTCTCCAAGAAAGCGCTGTCTCTAGCCCCTTGGATCAACCGCTCGCCTCACCCAATACCCTATTTGTTTCTGACTCTTTGAAGGAGACAGCTAGAGTTATTATCACAGCATCCCTTGCTGAATTTTCCTTGAAAGTATACAAGCGCGAGGTCACTGGTCAGTGTACCACTAAGATATTCCTGGTCTCATCGGCACAGTTGGTTTCCTACATAGAATTCTTGCCTTTTTCACAAGTATACACCCTCTACAGCTTATACATTCGTATCGTATACATTATCAGTTATGTGCACAATGTGGCTGCAGTAAATGACCCTGCTCTGTTATTCCTCGCAAAAAATGCGTACCGGACTAAATGAGGTATTTGGGACTACGACGCCGATTTTGTGGTCTCCATTCCTAAATATATGGACATGGTGCCCGGATTCAAATGACAACTTGTGAAGGAGCAAGAAATAAACAAAGTCTCATCTGAAATTGTTTGACCACGACAGATTTATGATGTAATTTTATTATTAGATTAGTTGTTTTAGATATTTGATCTTTAGATAGAGATTTGTTGTTTGTCTATATTGTTATGCACCCGCGAATTCATGAGATTGCTCTTGAAACAGAACCGGGAGTAGTTTGCCAATTTGCAGTCAAACAGTGGTGAAATAACAACAAAATACGAGATGGTTCAGTTAATGATAATTATATAATTAGCCAACCAGAAAATAAAAACAGTTACAAAATGTGGTACCGTACATTGTGTCACGAAGTTCAAGCTTACAAGCTTACAGCCCAACGACGATCGACGTCCAAGTCCAATTTCTGTATTTCGAACAGAGAAACAGCACTATGGGAAACAATGAGGAACTTCAATCAGAACTTCTAGGCGCCATTATCTAGTAATTCAATAAAAACGCTTTTGCGTTAAAACAAAATTTCCTCCACCAATTTCACGATCTCATTCGATGAGATGACTATACGAAATCTCTCTATATTACCGAATGTCACTTGCTTATACAGTTCAATTCACAGGCTGGAAACTGTTTATATCTGTCAGATCACAAGCTGAATGGTTCTCTTTACTGCTGCTACACTCTTGTCTTATATATATCTCACTGAGAACTTTCCAGAAAATGATGGCATACGTGATGCCAAGAAGAATTGCCTGGAACATTCCAGGACCTTCATGATCACCCCAGCACTTGCTGGAAAATTCTCCACAGTTCTATGTCTACAGACTAAACAACAAGTGTAGAGTGAGGTCATTGTATATAACCGTCTTGTAAAGGTTAAAGTTGTTTCCAAATTACTGCTGCACCAGGCCATACAGTAATTTTTTCACGAAACATAATAAAATGAACTACAATTGAAAAAAGGGCAAGAGTACAGCAGAATAACATCTCCGTCCTTAACGAAAAGAAAATTTTAGTGAAGTTTTCTTCATAAGATACTGGTAGTTGGTTAGTGGAGGTAATAATTTACAGCGATACGGATTTGATATTTTTGGAACATCATGATGTCTTGCCGGCATCATTGAAAACTGTTTACCGCTTCTCTCTTGCAGGAAACAAGCCTATGTTTATACTATGATTGTCTTTTTGAATTTGGTGCTAATACTGTTATATGGAATAGGTCTTTGAATTATGGACGCGGATATTCTCTAATGGACGATGGCTGAATTATGGATGACGGATTAGACGCTTGTAATTACAGTTATGCTCTGGACAATGAATCAGCAATTATATTATACTACCAGCAACGTGTACAATTTTCAGAGCAATGGTTGTAACAATGGCTGTGACATCCGACTCCAGCGTAACAATCGTTGACGTTTTGTTTTAAATTTCTCGAAGAAACCAATCGATTGTGATCAGTATATATAATTGCATCAAGAGAGCTGATGGTTGCAAAATGTCAAGATGTTTCCTTTTCAGTGGTGGAATTTCCCCGCTGGTGTTGAGTTTGTAGGTGTAATAACTAAAAGGTTTGTTTACGCCACCTTCATTCTCTACATTGCTAGCATCTATCGCTACATTGAATAGTTAAGAAAAGTTTGGAGCTGCTAACGGGAGTTCATCACTGGAGTTTCTTCAAAGACAGTATCACAGGAATCTGACCAAAGAGATTTGACATTCTTTTTCAAAAGGTTGGTAAGTGGGACTACAAGGTCACTGAAATTTTTTACAAACTTCGTGTAGAAACCATTTATTCCCAGAAATCTAAGTAAATCCCTTTTAGAACTGGGACAGGAAAGTCCACAATTGCTTTGTACTTCAACATCCTCATGGTACTCATATGAACAGTCACAATCAAAGCGTGACTGAGATACATCATTCTTTAGATAACGAATATTATGGATTAAGAATACTGATCAACGATACGAATTTGATATTTTTGGAACATCATGATGTCTTGCCGGCATCATTGAAAACTGTTGACCGCTTCTCTCCTTTAGGGAACAAGCCTATGTTTATGTTTACTATGATTGTCTTTTTGAATTTGGTGCTAATACTGTTATATGGAATATGGAATAGATCTTTGGATTATGGACGCGGATATTCTCTAATGGACGACGGCTGAATTATGAATGACGGACCAGACGCTTGTAATTGTACTCCAGGCAATCGCAGCGAACGCCGAAAGAGGTGTTCAAGGTCGGGGACCCTGTACGGATCAGTAAAGTCAAAGGTCAATTTGAGAAAAGTTACTTGCCCAACTGGAGCGATGAGCACTTCCTGATTAAACGGCGCCTACCCCGACAGCAGCGAGTCTATGAACTGGAAGATCTTCAAGGGGAACCGTTGCTAGGGACGTTTTACGAGACGGAATTACAGCATGTCGTAAAAACAAAGCAAGACTACTACACGGTGGAGCAGATCTTGAAAACGGAACGTCGACGTGGCAAACTGTTTTAAGGCTGGCCCAGTTTCTTCAATTCCTGGGTCGCGGCCAACCAGGTGAAACGACTATAACGTCAGACACCACTACCGTCATCCTTCAGTCCACGTTCGATCACGGTGCTATGGACAAACAGCAGCTGCCTCTGAACACAGCGTCTTTTAAAACGCGCAAAGCGCAAGTGGGCTTTGTGGTGATATTGCTAACCCTGCTGAGTGTGTTGTGCCATCGGCTTCTTTCTTTATATGTAATAATGTTATTTGGTAAAACACATGGGGTGTAGTAGAATAATAAATATTTCGGAATTGCATATTCAAAACAGTATTCGTGTGCAATAATGTATGTCGTTCAATTCTTCACGTATCTTTACTATACTAATTTAAGTGGCCTCATTTAACACGTTTAATAAAGTTCCATCATACAGAACCTTGCTTGAGAGAATTAAAAGTAATGAATAAGAAATCGACCGAGTAGCACATCCCGACATGACGACGTCA
>JAVTVY010028440.1:0-10995 GCA_036873755.1 Hanleya hanleyi
TAGCTCCAACACGGCTATTTCCATATCCTTGGGCCACACGAGTTGTCTCCCTTGCGTCAATGTGTGCAGATGGCGCTACGGTCGATGCCGTGCTGTGGAAAGGGCATCCCCACACCATCCTGGAGTCGCCATTTTGTTTGTTGATTTTCTGCGGAGATACACGGGACAATAAACGCTCGACCCTAGGGTGGTACAGATGCTAGACTGATCCTATTAACATGGTACAACACCTATAGATTATGTTTATTACTATTATATGGCTTAGAGGTTTTTTTGAGGGTAATATTATTAACATGGTACAACACCTATAGATTATGTTTATTACTATTATATGGCTTAGGAGGTTTTTTTGAGGGTATGTCAGGTTTTTTCTCCCCGTGACCTCCCCACTGCCTCGTCAGCTCCTTTGCGCCGCCATCTTAAACCCACCACCACCCACCACAGCCATCTTAAACTCCACCACCACCCACCACAGCCGCCATCTTAAACCCACCACCACCCAGCTCACAGCCATCTTAAACCCACCACCACCCACCACAGCCGCCATCTTAAACCCACCACAGCCGCCATCTTAAAACCCACCACCACCCACCACAGCCGCCATCTTAAACCCACCACCACCCACCACAGCCGCCATCTTAAACCCACCACCACCCACCACAGCCGCCATCTTAAACCCACCACAGCCGCCATCTTAAACCCACCACCACCCACCACAGCCGCCATCTTAAACCCACCACCACCCACCACAGCCGCCATCTTAAACCCACCACCACCCACCACACGCATGCGCACACCGCCCCAATACCGCCCCAAAACAGGTCGCTGTGACGTCACAAAAGGTTCTGCGCATGCGCAGTGAAGCGCTGTTAACTCGAAATGCTCGCTCTATACTACTTGTATGTCTGGGGATTCTAGTCAGATATACATGTGCGTGTGTGGATGGATAGATTATTTGGGTATAGTATATTTAAGTCGCACAAAGGTTGCAGATTTCCAAATCATGCTCAGTGTGCCTTTTTGGTCTTTATCTTGTGCAGATTCCTGTCATGTGACGTGTGGGTACAGGTCGTCCGGTAAACAAATCTGAACATGTGGCGGGTAAGTCTGGGCTTGGCCCAGTAAAAAACAAAATGGCGGCCTTGGACTTTTGTTCGAGCAAAGGAACGGAGACCGATAGAGATAATATACTACCCCTGCAGTATTATAATATGGTATGCCATAACTGCAGTATTATAATATGGTATATTTGGCGATAACATGCCACCCCTGTAGTATCATACAAAGGCATACACCTATAGTCATATAACGGTATACACCTTTCGTCTGTACCAGAGTATAGCAAAACAAAATATAATGTTAAACCATGGTAGTCTAGACATATCTGGTGGGTGCCTCGTCATCGGAAGCCACGTGACCGGAATTGACCATAGCAAACCTCAACAAAGGTCAAGTATACCTCTTCTGTCCTTTTTCTACTACTGATCTTGTGTATAAGCATTCTTTGTCTCTTATATTATTATCTTCACATGCCTTTCCAGTATAGATCCAGCTGATAGTGTGTGGTATATGACAGACAACTGCATGTAAAAAGATGAAGCATTATACATTATTCAGAAAAGAGGAATTTAGACGAAAATAGATTATTTGTTCGGGCAGTTATATTTGATAGATTTTCGCAGAATTTGTCTGCATTGAATATTCTTATTTAGTATTTTATTATTAGATTTCTGGTAGGCCAAATTGGAGCTGACGAATGCGACTGTCTGCCACGATGAAGCCAACGGCTTACATCTTTATTCTCAATTTGGAATCAAAGAAAATAACGCAAATTTTCAACCATGAATATTTTATTGATATTTCATGGCGGCTGCGAAGGGTAGAAAAACTTCCGTAGGGAGTTCCGAATGAGTATCTTTGTACATGTCTTCAAATTTCCATGCCTTATTGAAGATATAAATCCTTAGCCACGAGGATTTGCACACTCTCAAATGAGTAGACAAGACCACTGATGATCCAATTAAACAAGATTTCCATTCAAGGTGCAAAATTCCGTTAGTACGGTACAACTTTTAAAACTGTCTGCAACAAGAGTTTACCTGTTATGAAGTCGACAGTAAAGGCATTCATCCAGTAGCCTAGGATTCTATTAACAGCGTTTGCCTATATTCCCTGTGAACACAAAATATCGAAAAGGAGTTTCCATGTTGGTATAATGATTGGTGTGTGGGAAGACAGTGCCATCTATATAGTCCAACGGCTCGAGCATAATATACACTGAGGGACATTAGAACTGTAATTGATTGTGTTTGTCATTTGCCATTCCAATGACATCTGAGGCAAACTTGATAGAAAGATAAACTGAAAAAAAAACATAAACTACACATCGACCCAGCTTTGTAGACAAATTGCACAATACGGCAAACAGCTACATTATTGTTAGATACCCAAATGAAAGCCAAACAAAACCAATATTTGTTTCCAATAAATAAAATATGTTGTCATATTTATTTTACTTTACCAGTATTTACCAGCATAGCGGGGTCTACTTTAAATGCTATTAGCGAGCCATTGTTAACTGTTCAAAAATTATCTCTGTGTAACAGCAAAGTAAATGATGCAAAATTATACGTAGCCTCGTAAACACATCCCAACAGTTCAAATCAGTCCACGATTATTTCCATGTAATATAATGTTATTTCCAATTAATTTGTTTTTCTTAATGTTAATATATCTTTGTGAATCTAGAGCTGCGAACCCAACAGTAATATCTGACGTTGTGTTCGATGTTATGCTGAAATCCCCATTTCCGAGATAGATTCTCCTGCATTATGTTGATCATAATTTGCCTGTATTTAATCGTTCGTCATGGTGATGTGTGGTGCGTTGTAGAAGCCCTTAACATCGCATCGACCCTAAACGTCACAATGCGATGTTAGTCGAAATGACGGTCCTGAACATCGTAATTTCTCTTGCGATGTTAAGGGTCAACCTTGTCGATATATTGGCCTTTTGGGCTTAATTTGCGATGTTAAGGGTCGACTAATTGACGGCCCTTAACATCTCACGTATATAATTTCGATATCGAAATCGGGACTTTTAATGTTTTCGCATTTTGAGAGCCCCTGTGAGTGAAAACACAATATCCTCTTTCAAGTGCCTCTTGATTTTCATGATGGCTCAAAGCGTGGAATCACACTTCACTCTACCAATGGGTCAACGCCAGCAACCCAGTCTTACTGCACACAACGAGACCATTAATAGGAAACAAACACAAGACATTGGACCAAATATACCCACATATACCCACATATACCCACATTTCCCCAAAGAAATCCAATGCGCATTCAAAAATACCCTTCTTTTACTGGTTTCCGAGTGGGCATGACGTATTACTGGACCTACGACACAAATGATCCTCCGTTCAGCACCACATGCCACTAGTCACAATTATGGGCTAGTGTTTCTTCCTATGGGTGTATGTAGTACCAAGTGCGCACCCAATCCGACCGTATCTGGACTTCCCCTAATATTCTCCGAGTGCGACTTTGCACAATGGACCAATATTCCCACCTTACACCCAAGGTCAAAACCCACACACATGCTTCCATTCCAAGCCTAGCTGCGCTTTCTCTACTACTGATGACTTTTCGGATGACGTCACAGTCATGTAACTTCTGTCCGATGGTCCACCATGAGTTCCAAGATCAATTCGCCATACTTATAGGTTGCAGTCTACAGAAGGGCCATGGCATCTGAAATTAAACAGTAGGCAGATTTATTTTATGCTAAACAGCAACCGTGTTATTAGAGAACCCCCATAGAACTATATATTTTCTGAGAGAGTAGGCTCTTGACATAAAGCCGAAACAGATGTAAGCCTTGTTGACGAAAATCAGGGTCCCCATAACCCATACTGAACTTGCTTCAAACTTCAGGAAAATCCTCTAAAATTGGTCCAAAATGGGTAATATTCCCCCTCCACCAAAGAAAAAACTTGTTATTCAATTGTCCTGAAACTCACCGACAGTGTGCCCAGTTAAAGGACCAACAAAAATTGGCAAAGAAAATAGGGTGTCGACCACGCGGTTTTCAAGCTCGATTTTACACCGTGAATTATGTCATGTGCTCGTAAGCTGAAAATGGCCCCAATTCACAGCCACACTTTCACACTCCCATCTGCATAGTGAGGCATGGGCCAATCCTACTGGCAAAATACCATGTACTGATTTGAAGCTAATCAACTAGTCAACTGAATGATATCACAAATATCAATAAACAAAAAGCCAACAAAAATTCTCGTGGGGTCAAACCTGGTGGAATTTCAATTTCAAAGAATTTGAGGGGGACCAAAAATCCGCAACTGTGGACTGAGGCCTTTAAGTGAAGGGTACTTTTTGTGGATTTTTTTTTATCTACTCTTTTCAATCTATGGGTCTGTACAAGTATAATGATATATGACACTCAATGGTTGAAAGTCATATTAAGATAAAACAGAGCCACAACTTTCCCCCTACCCCATTCATATTTTGACAGTTTTTGCGACGCCATTTAAGTTGTCAGGCTGGACCGCTATGACAAATTTGAATATATTTGACTGAAAAGTTTGCATTCAGTACTAATATTGTTTTCTATTATGTTGAACACAATTCAAAACAATGATATTCACACCCAACACAGGACTGGAAGCATGAAACCAGCACAGGAGCTTGGGCTAGAAGGGGGGGGGGAAGGGGTGGATAACTCTTAGCATGACAGGGGAATATCTGTTACATTGTGTATAGTATTGCCATCTCCAATGCTGGTTTTATGGGAGGGGGGTGGGGGGGGGGGTGTGGTAGGGCTGTTTAATGGTCCCAGATGAATTATTCTGTGACACTAAAACTTCTGGGAAATTCCTGGGACAATTGACACCCCCTACCCCTCCCGATAAAACACCAACATTGATGTTGGCAATTCTACACATCTTGTAACAGATATTTTCTGGCCATGCTAAGAGTTATCCCTTCCCCCCTTTCCGATCCATGCCCCTGTGCTGGTTCAATTATTTCAGTCCTGTGTTGGGTGTGAATAGCATTGTTTTGAATTGTGTTCAACTTGATAGTAAACAATAGTAGTTCTGGATGGGAAATTTCGAGTCAGATATGCAAATTTAATGTTACCTGAGAAAATGCCTGTTCTGTCATATAGGTTGCAGTCTACAGAAGGGCCATGGCATCTGAAATTAAACAGTAGGCAGATTTATTTTATGCTAAACAGCAACCGTGTTATTAGAGAACCCCCATAGAACTATATATTTTCTGAAAGAGTAGGCTCTTGACATAAAGCCGAAACAGATGTAAGCCTTGTTGACGAAAATCAGGGTCCCCATAACCCATACTGAACTTGCTTCAAACTTCAGGAAAATCCTCTAAAATTGGTCCAAAATGGGTAATATTCCCCCTCCACCAAAGAAAAAACTTGTTATTCAATTGTCCTGAAACTCACCGACAGTGTGCCCAGTTAAAGGACCAACAAAAATTGGCAAAGAAAATAGGGTGTCGACCACGCGGTTTTCAAGCTCGATTTTACACCGTGAATTATGTCATGTGCTCGTAAGCTGAAAATGGCCCCAATTCACAGCCACACTTTCACACTCCCATCTGCATAGTGAGGCATGGGCCAATCCTACTGGCAAAATACCATGTACTGATTTGAAGCTAATCAACTAGTCAACTGAATGATATCACAAATATCAATAAACAAAAAGCCAACAAAAATTCTCATGGGGTCAAACCTGGTGGAATTTCAATTTCAAAGAATTTGAGGGGGACCAAAAATCCGCAACTGTGGACTGAGGCCTTTAAGTGAAGGGTACTTTTTGTGGATTTTTTTTTATCTACTCTTTTCAATCTATGGGTCTGTACAAGTATAATGATATATGACACTCAATGGTTGAAAGTCATATTAAGATAAAACAGAGCCACAACTTTCCCCCTACCCCATTCATATTTTGACAGTTTTTGCGACGCCATTTTGTCAGGCTGGACCGCTATGACAAATTTGAATATATTTGACTGAAAAGTTTGCATTCAGTACTAATATTGTTTTCTATTATGTTGAACACAATTCAAAACAATGATATTCACACCCAACACAGGACTGGAAGCATGAAACCAGCACAGGAGCTTGGGCTAGAAGGGGGGTGGGGGGAAGGGGTGGATAACTCTTAGCATGACAGGGGAATATCTGTTACATTGTGTATAGTATTGCCATCTCCAATGCTGGTTTTATGGGAGGGGGGTGGGGGGGGGGGGTGTGGTAGGGCTGTTTAATGGTCCCAGATGAATTATTCTGTGACACTAAAACTTCTGGGAAATTCCTGGGACAATTGACACCCCCTACCCCTCCCGATAAAACACCAACATTGATGTTGGCAATTCTACACATCTTGTAACAGATATTTTCTGGCCATGCTAAGAGTTATCCCTTCCCCCCTTTCCGATCCATGCCCCTGTGCTGGTTCAATTATTTCAGTCCTGTGTTGGGTGTGAATAGCATTGTTTTGAATTGTGTTCAACTTGATAGTAAACAATAGTAGTTCTGGATGGGAAATTTCGAGTCAGATATGCAAATTTAATGTTACCTGAGAAAATGCCTGTTCTGTCATATAGGTTGCAGTCTACAGAAGGGCCATGGCATCTGAAATTAAACAGTAGGCAGATTTATTTTATGCTAAACAGCAACCGTGTTATTAGAGAACCCCCATAGAACTATATATTTTCTGAAAGAGTAGGCTCTTGACATAAAGCCGAAACAGATGTAAGCCTTGTTGACGAAAATCAGGGTCCCCATAACCCATACTGAACTTGCTTCAAACTTCAGGAAAATCCTCTAAAATTGGTCCAAAATGGGTAATATTCCCCTCCACCAAAGAAAAAACTTGTTATTCAATTGTCCTGAAACTCACCGACAGTGTGCCCAGTCCAAGGACCAACAAAAATTGGCAAAGAAAATAGGGTGTCGACCACGCGGTTTTCAAGCTCGATTTTACACCGTGAATTATGTCATGTGCTCGTAAGCTGAAAATGGCCCCAATTCACAGCCACACTTTCACACTCCCATCTGCATAGTGAGGCATGGGCCAATCCTACTGGCAAAATACCATGTACTGATTTGAAGCTAATCAACTAGTCAACTGAATGATATCACAAATATCAATAAACAAAAAGCCAACAAAAATTCTCATGGGGTCAAACCTGGTGGAATTTCAATTTCAAAGAATTTGAGGGGGACCAAAAATCCGCAACTGTGGACTGAGGCCTTTAAGTGAAGGGTACTTTTTGTGGATTTTTTTTTATCTACTCTTTTCAATCTATGGGTCTGTACAAGTATAATGATATATGACACTCAATGGTTGAAAGTCATATTAAGATAAAACAGAGCGATACCTTTCCCCCTACCCCATTCATATTTTGACAGTTTTTGCGACGCCATTTTGTCAGGCTAGACCGCTATGTCAAATTTGAATATATCTGACTGAAAATTTTGCATTCAGTACTAATATTGTTTACAATTATGTTGAACACAATTCAAAACAATGATATTCACACCCAACACAGGACTGGAATTATGAAACCAGCACAGGGGCTTGGGCTTGAAGGGGGGGAGGGGTGGATAACTCTTAACAGGGGAATATCTGTTACATTGTGTATAGTATAGTATTGCCAACTCCAATGCTGGTTTTATGGGGAGGGGGGGGGGGAGGGCTGTTTTAATGGTCCCAGAGGAATTATTCTGTGACACTAAAACTTTTGAAAAATTCCTGGGACAATTGAACCCCCTCCCCTCCCCGATAAAACACCAACATGGATGTTGGCAATTCTACACACCTTTTAACAGATATTTCCTGGCCATGCTAAGAGTTACCCCTCCCCCCTTTCTATCCAAGCCCCTGTGCTGCTTAATTTCAGTCCTGTGTTGGGTGTGAATAGCATTGTTTTGAATTGTGTTCAACTTGATAGTAAACAATAGTAGTTCTGGATGGGAAATTTCGAGTCAGATATGCAAATTTAATGTTACCTGAGAAAATGCCTGTTCTGTCATATAGGTTGCAGTCTACAGAAGGGCCATGGCATCTGAAATTAAACAGTAGGCAGATTTATTTTATGCTAAACAGCAACCGTGTTATTAGAGAACCCCCATAGAACTATATATTTTCTGAAAGAGTAGGCTCTTGACATAAAGCCGAAACAGATGTAAGCCTTGTTGACGAAAATCAGGGTCCCCATAACCCATACTGAACTTGCTTCAAACTTCAGGAAAATCCTCTAAAATTGGTCCAAAATGGGTAATATTCCCCCTCCACCAAAGAAAAAACTTGTTATTCAATTGTCCTGAAACTCACCGACAGTGTGCCCAGTCCAAGGACCAACAAAAATTGGCAAAGAAAATAGGGTGTCGACCACGCGGTTTTCAAGCTCCATTTTACACCGTAAAGTATGCCATGTGCTCGTAAGCTGAAAATGGCCCCAATTCACAGCCACACTTTCACACTTCCATCTGCATAGTGAGGCATGGGCCAATCCTACTGGCAAAATACCATGTACTGATTTGAAGCTAATCAACTAGTCAACTGAATGATATCACAAATATCAATAAACAAAAAGCCAACAAAAATTCTCATGGGGTCAAACCTGGTGGAATTTCAATTTCAAAGAATTTGAGGGGGACCAAAAATCCGCAACTGTGGACTGAGGCCTATAGGCCTACACCCCATTCCCGCAATAAGCAATCACAACCAGAGCTATAGGCTATTAAGGTGAATTCTACACAAGAAATCGCCTCGGAATTTTTCAAGGAATACTAACAGCAACCATTACTGGAAAAGGCTTTCTGGTGTGCTTTGAAAGAAACTGGCTTGTGTAAAACGATCATATTTTATTATATGGTCGTTTTTAATGCGAATTAATTATTTTGATCATGCAGGCCGTCATATACTTGGGGCGCCTGGCTTAAAGATGTGACGCTTGTACCATATGATTAACTGGTTGTTAGCCCTGGAGCAAGATATATCTTGAAGTTCAGTTCGTGGAAAGCTGTATTTCGCGAACGTCGTTTAGTAGGACAATCATTTCTCTTTCAAACAGATCGAAGTCTGAAATCATAAGTAAATCTTATTCCTCATACTTCGATCGTTAAAAACACGTTTGAGCAGATATTGCGATATAAATTCTCGACATTATGTTCATTTCGATGTGAAGGGCCTCTCGAAGACAACAAAGTTGACGTACATGTGTCCCACTGAATAGGTTGGTGCTAAGGAACGTTCGAAGGAACTGGTTCGTACAGTTCTCATCCAGTTCGTGTGATGGAACTACATTTGGAACTATTTGCTGTTTGGAATATTTCTAGAAACCCCCCACCAATTATTTCGCATTTCTTCTACTGTACATATCAGGCATATAATTCGTGGGATGGTTCTTTATTGAGAGATTTGTTTTATTTGTTCATTAATAATACCTATGGAAATTTGGCAACACTATGCCAGCAGGATTTAGGTACTTTTGGGTACCAATAGAATTGTACATTCCTGTCGGAACACCCTTTATTTGTGATATGTCTCCTTTTCCAAAAGTTTATGTGGACGATCCTCTTGTTTTGGATCATCCATATATAGGCGACGCCAAGAATGTGTCTTCCTTCACTGGACTTCATGAAGAAACAACACGGTCCACATGGGTCATTATATTTTTTTCTATATCACTGTAACGTGTGCCGTCGTGAGGTTAGGCCACAAAAAGGCATAATATTACGCATGCGTGCACTGGTGTAGGTCGACTCCACTTCGAGCTCCAGTACGTTTTAGCCGTTTTTTTTTGTCCCCCGCCGCAACGCGGCCGGGGACTTTAAAATGGTTCTTGATTCTATGTGTCCGTGCATGTCCGTGCATGTCTGTTCGAATGATTACTTCCTAACGCTTTATTGGATTCTTCCGAAATTCGGCATACGCATTCCTTGCGACAAGACGCCAGTCGGTATCGCATTTCAGCAACATCTGCCTGAAGGTGGCGCCACTGGGTCAAAATGAATCTTGCTTCTTTGTGTCCGTGGATGTCAGTTACAAGCGATAACTTCCAAACGCTTTCTTGGATTCTTTCGAAATTTGGCATACGCATTCCTTATGAGAAGACGCGGTTGCGTACTGGATTTCAGTAACATTTGCCTGGAGGTGGCGCCACTGAGTTTCGCTTCCTCATGCCCGTTCCAGTTAAAATGGGTCTTGCTCTCTTTGTGTCTGTGTCTGTTCAAATCCTTCACAGGTGATAACTTCCAAAAGATTTGTCGGATTCCTTCGAAATTTAGCATATACACTCCTTGTGCCCGACATGAGTTGGTATTGCGTTTCAGCAAGATCCACCTGAAGGTGGCGCCACTGGGTCTTGTTCCAATCTTCTGTTCATGTCCGTGGTTTCCATTCAAATTCTTCACAAACGATAATTTCCAAATGCTTTGTCTAATAAGTAGGCATCCCTAAATGCGTTTGTCATAATTTGTTCTTCTTTCTTCTGCTTCTCGCTGTTTTGAATTTCATGTCGCTTTAAATGAAGGACACCATTTTCTTAAATTTGCTGTCCAGTCCTTCTATTCCACATCACATGATTTACACTAAAGCTTTTGCAGGAACCATATTTTTTTTCAGAAGTATAATATGAAATAACTGGCGGGGGAATCCCCGCAGTACCGAACCTGTGTTAGTTTTGAATTTTGTGTCGCCTTAAATGAAGGACATTTCCTTCAACTTTGCTATGAAATCATTCTATTCCATATCATATGATTTACCCTAAAGCTTTTGCATGAACCTTATTATATTTCAGAAGTATAATATGAAATAACTGGCGGGGAAATCCCCGCAGTACCGACCCCTGTTATTTTGAATTTTGTGTCATCTTAAATGAAGGACAACATTTTCTTCAATTTTGCTATCAAATAATTGTATCTCACATCATATGATTT